>JAJLVI010000057.1:0-43564 GCA_030570195.1 Pichia exigua | reverse complement strand
GTCAACAGATAAAGATTAGATAATGCACAAACAGGAGAACGGTTTTGTTTCTCGGTTTTCTCCGGTGTGAAAACCTGCAACGGGGGGGGGGGTTTCTTTTTTCG
Source organism: Pichia exigua (assembly GCA_030570195.1). Lineage (NCBI taxonomy): Eukaryota > Fungi > Ascomycota > Pichiomycetes > Pichiales > Pichiaceae > Pichia > Pichia exigua. The sequence goes on along the minus strand of JAJLVI010000057.1, from coordinate 43,460 downwards.
CGGAATTTTTGTTTTTCTTTTTTTTTACATTTTTTTTTTTTTTTTTTTTTTTTTATTTTCTCTTTTTTTTTTTTTTTTTTTTTTTTTTTTTTTTTTTTTTTTTTTTTTTTTCACCGTCGCGTCGCGTCGCTTGTTTCTCGGCTTTCGGCTTTCGGAAATTAGCTTGGCACTGGGTTCCGGTTATTCCCGAAACGTTCTAGACCGCGTGCTGCAGATGTGGCGCATGCACCGCTGTGGACGGTGTGGCGCAGGGGTTGCCTTCTATCTTTCTGGCTATCTATGTGTGAATAGACCAGTTGAAGTTCATCGTCAAGTTCTTCATGTTACAGGATTCTATCCGATGCAACTGGCATTTGGAATCATCATATTATTAAAGGGGGTAGCCAACTAAATTTTTTTCAAAGGCAAAATTTACAAACTGGAATAGTAATAACGGTTTACGTCTTGGTAATCAAGAGGGAGTAAAGACTTGGCTTGTGAAAGAAAACCTGCACATAACACACGTTTACATTTAGCCGCAATTCCTTTTGGTTGTGGGTGCTACCTTTTGGTCATCACGCTACGCAGCTTATCATAAATCGAGTGATGAGTTGAAAAGATTTTTAGATAGTGAAAAAAGCAGTTTATATTTCCTCTGACAGTTATCTTGGCAGGAAAGATCTATTAGGTGGTACAAAGAGCGTTGGATGATTTGACCCTTCAATTAGAACTCATTCTGTAACTGGTTGGAAATATTTATTTGTATATAGAAGTTTGACAACAAAAATTTCGGGTGTCTCACCGATTGAAAGTGATTTAATTCTAAGTCATTCGTTTCATGTTCACGTGAAAAACACTGATATTAAGTAACATCAAAGTGAACCAATACCAAACCTAGATATGGTCCTCCTGATATTTGTAATAATAGAATTTCTTATCATAGAAATGATTGGGGCTATAAACGTTAAAAATCAAGACATAATACTGGAGTCATGTCACAGGCTGAAATTCAATATTTTTTGATCCAGGATTAAACCTCAAAGGGAATCTCTCAATTTATCAATTGCAAATGGAATTAAGATAGTCTTTAACTATTTCTATATCACTTCAAGTGGCTTGCTGCCACTTTATTTTATTTTATTTCGTTTTATTTCATTTTATTTTAGTTTAGTTTAGTTTTTAATTTGTTCTTCTAAAAAACCTACAACAATCAGTACTATTTTATTACTGAATTCAAACCACCATAATCAACACATCTGTTGGTTCGAAATCATTAACAGCAAAAATCATATCAAATACACATCAATTACCAACACACGTCTTATCATCAAAAAGCGACACCGAGAAGGTGGCTCAAACCCTTTCTTTCCACAATTCGGCTCAGTTTCTAAAATCAGAAAGGCAAATAAACTTTGCCATATGTACACATTCCATAATATGTGCAACAGATCCACAAGACAAATCCACCACATATGTACTATAGGTGAAACTGTGCATTTAAGATCTGTGTAAATAATAGTGGTAATTGAGAAATTCATTTGGCAATTTTTCAAACTTGATGATCCTTCTGACTTTGAAGACGATTATATTGTTCAATCTATAAAGAAAGAAAAATAAACCTGGAAAGCATTCAACTTGGGATAAATACCACTTTTTTTAGGTTTTCTAATTTGTATTACTCACATTATAGTGGTTATGAAAGAAACGTTTCTGATAAAAACTGATGTTTATCTTTTATTCTTTTTATGTGCCTCATTTCACTAAATATTTAGATAATGCAAACGCTGGGTGTGCTGATGTATCTAGTACAAAAAAAAATCTAAATATGACATGGTAGTGACTTAAATTATTTTAATACATGTTATACTATTGGTTATACACTATTATTTAACTATTATTTAAAATTTCGATTACTTTACTTATTACAAAACCATACCTTTCCAGATATTCATCACTTTACTCTGTGAAGTGGCTCGGGATATGGTGACATTGGTAAATGCTCATGTTACATCGAGTAGTCAAATGAATGTAGGTATACTTTTTATTGGTGTCTTTAGGGCATGTTCATTTCCTGCAACTCGTGTTCTTTTATCAAACTATTTAACTGAAAAAGAACCACTTTAACGAGCTGGATTTTATGGTGCCCTTGCCGCTGCTGGTTCAACAAGTGCTGGCGATTTACAAACGAGTGCTACAAAAAGTTTGCATGGTGTTGATGGGACCATAGGCTGGAAGATCGCAATTTATTATTGATGCAGTTATTACATTTGGTATTTTATTAGTAAGTTTTTCCACCTTCCCTGGTATTTCATCATTGTTTAGATTTTTTGTTTTTTTCAAAGAAGATATTACATTTGCAAGAAAAAGATTAGAAAGTAAAATTGCAATTCCTAAATTGTGGACAATAACAACCACTTTTAAGAAACTTTAAGAACTTGGAAAATTTATATAGCATCTGCATTATGGGTTCTACATAAATATGACCATAAATGTTTTTGCAAAAATTGTAAGTAATTCAGATTATAATAAAAAAAGTACATATATTAAAGTTGATAATATATATGATGTAGGTGATGAGGTTGCCAGTGATGTAAACATTGCAGATATGCGAAAGGATCAATTGGTTACTGAAGAGATTGTTTATGAACTTTCTGATTCGATTAGTGATTCAAGTGATCAAGATATCGAATTCATTAAAGAGTTATTGAAAGAAATAATAATTATCCCTTTTCTTCTATATTTTAACCTTTATTTGTCACTATTCTCTATTACTAGTTTATTATTTATATTTGTATATCAAGTATAGGTTGCTCAGCTAAAAGACACTCCATAGAATACTTTTCCGCCCACAAATTTGAAAAAAGAACGGCCCGTTATTTGTTCCGGACCGCAATCACATTTTTCAACGGTAGATGCCACACATATAGGTTAGGTTTATTGTATAAAAGACAAGGAAATGATGAGAAGCTTTTCTAACGAATGTGAATAGGAACCCGATTTGGATTGAGTATTGTTCAGTCAATGAAAATGTTTCTAAGACGTGTAAAACTGAATCATCTATTTGGAAGTTCTAACAGATTCAACTCCACTATCAAGAATAATTCGAATTCGAAAGTTCCAACTAATTGGACTCACATTTTAGGATCTTTATGTATTGGGTCAATAGTTACTGGTGGTCTAGTTTCTTATAAATTAACATCCAATCCACCAGAAGATTTATTTCCAAATTCATCAACCACAAAATTAAAAGATGTTAATGAAATTAAATATGGTGATGTTAATATTGCAATTAAAAAATTAGTCGAAAAGTTGGGATCTTCAAAAATTACATCAACTGAATCTGAAATTCAACATCATAGTGATAGCTTATGGGCAACAGATCATGCAAAACCTGATGAAAAACCAGTTGTCATTGTTTATCCAGAATCAACTGAAGATGTTTCTATTGCATTAAAAATCTGTCATGATTTAAAAGTTCCCGTTGTTCCATTTACCGGTGGTACATCATTGGAAGGTCATTTTATTTCCACTCGTAATGGTATTTGTATTGATTTAACTAGAATGGATAAAATAATCGAATTGCATAAAGACGACTTAGATATTGTTGTTCAACCAGCTGTTGGTTGGGAAAATTTAAGAGATTATTTGAGTGTCCACAATTTACTTTTCGGTCCTGATCCTGGACCAGGTGCTTGCATTGGTGGTATGGTTGCAACTTCATGTTCTGGTACGAATGCGGCAAGATATGGTACAATGAGAGAAAATGTTATATCAGTTACTGTTGTTTTACCAGATGGTACAATTGTGAAGACTAAACGAAGACCAAGAAAATCTTCTGCCGGTTATAATTTAACAAACTTATTTGTTGGTTCAGAAGGTACTTTGGGTATAGTAACTGAAGTTACATTAAAATTACATGTTAAACCAAAATTTGAAAATGTTGCATTAATTGCATTCAACGATTTAAGAGATGCTGCAGTTTCGGTTTCAAATTTTGTTCAACAAGGTATCCAATTAAATGCAATTGAATTATTAGATGAAAAGATGATACATTTTGTTAATTATTCTGGTCAAACTGAAAGAAAATATAATGAACTACCAACACTATTATTGAAAATTGGAGGCTCATCGCAAGATTCCGTTAATTTAATCACAAAAAATGTTCAAACAATTGTTAAAAAGAATAATGCAAAATCATTTGAATTTGCTGCAACCGAAGAAGAAAAATTTCAGTTATGGAATGCAAGAAAAACTGCATTATGGTCAACAATTCAATACGGTAAGGAAAAAATTGATCCGAATATTCAAGTTTGGAGCACCGATGTTGCAGTTCCAATATCAAGATTTGTTGAATCACTTGATGCTACACAGAAAGAAATTGAAAAGTTTGGTTTGACAAGTTCAATTGTTGGTCATGCTGGGGATGGTAATTACCATGCAGTCATTTTATTCAAGGAAGAAGAACGTGCATTAGCTTCTAAATTAGTTTCAAATATGGTTAAACGTGCGTTAGAATTAGATGGTACCGTTAGTGGTGAGCATGGTGTTGGCATTGGTAAGAAAGAATTTTTGGTTGATGAAGTTGGTGAATCATCTGTTGATTTAATGAGAAAGATCAAATTTGCCATTGATCCACATAAAATTCTTAATCCTGATAAAGTTTTTGCAATCGATCCGGTTAATAATAGAACCATTTAGACACTTGTATTTTTTTTAATTTAAATAGATATCAAAGAAAGTAATTTAATAGTTTAATTTACCCATAAACCATCTAATAAAATAATAAAGGTTTGAAAGTAATGTGTTGAATAACTTCTACAGTTTATAAAAAATATTTACTACAAAACAACAGGAAACATATTTCAAGATTTAGCTGATGTAACATCCACTGCATTCAATTTGCCATTCCTAACCTGGAAAAAATAATAATAGAATGGTGGATGTTCCTGTAGCAATATGAAACACATGAGCATCTTTTTCTTTATTAATACTAAAAGGATGTGCACTATTGCCAACTTAAAGTTCAAGAAATGGGGAAATAAACGATTCTACAATACGATCAGTAATGCGATTTTTTCTATTATTATTGTCTTCAATCTGATCATCAATTGAAGGTGATACTTTTTGGTTACTCTAAACACTGGCAATTATAGTTCCTTGAGATTCAACTATATTAAAAAAAAATCAGCATATGTATTACCGACTAATGCTAGAGTTGGATCAGCAATTGAGAATGTATATCTAAACCAGTTTAATAAATGTTTAGGAGTTGAATTAATAAATAATTTATTAAAAAATGGATAATGCATATGATAGCCACAACAAATAACAATTAAATCAGAATCTCTTTCAATCTTCCCATCTGTAAATGTAACAGAATTTGAATCAGGTAAAAATTCTGCAATTTCAGGTTTATTAATAATTCATTTGAAGTACAAAAATGCTACTATCTAATTTGATTTAGCAATAGGAGATTTTCTAAAAATATAGATTGAAGGATTGCCAATACGTTTTGCGAAAGCATATTGTATTAAATCAACACTTGTTACTGATGAATCAATAAATGAAGGATTTTTGGCTTTTCTAATAAAATATGTCTGTTGAATAGATTTGGCTATGTTCATTTTAACTTTATCTTTATTCATTTATCTACAAATTCTAATAAATTTTGATGTTTGGAACAATTAGAAATAGTTTATTATTTCCAATTATAACTGCATCAAAAATCTGTTTATACCAATTGAGATACTTAATACCATTAATGTTATCAACAGATTTGAAGCGAAGGACAACCTCCTATAGGTCATTTGGTAATTGTAGAACTCTTTCAACATTAGTATTAAAGCAAGTATATTTCTCCAAATTTAATCAACTTCCTCAAGTTAATTTGTGACATCTTCATATGGTTCATAATTGGGCATATGTTTGTATTTATTATCATTTTCTTTTTTCAAATTGTCACTCAATTTTACATGAAATGAAATACATCATATAATAGTTTGGAACAATAGTTAATAAACAGGTATGAAAAGTAGGCCCTTTTAATTGATGGATAATTTTGACCTGCAAATCAGAAGTTGCTGGCACAGTAACAGAATTTTCCATACTGGTATGTTCCAATTTTTCTGCTAAATTTTGATCAATTTGTATATTTTTGAAAACATTTTCAGGTTTATTAATATCTATCAATTTATTTGCGGTTTTGTCAAAATGTGGCAAGCTTTGGATCTTAATTATTTATTCCATGAGCTCTCCGTCTACAAAAACTATCTAATGAATCTTTTCTTTCAAAAGCAACAATTTCTGGGAACGCTAAATCATTATTCTTTTCATTTCCAGAAATATCATCTAGACCAAACAAGGTAGCAACATCTTTTTTTCAACCTTGAAAGTTTATGTAAAGCTGCAATACGAGAAGGACCAGCTCCAATTATTGCTACAGGGTTGATGTTAAATAGTAAAGGATGAGCTACCGTCATTATATAGACACGATTCCTTTGAAGAAAACACAACTTCTTGTTACAAAAAGCGACATTGCTTTCCCCTTTATCTCCATTTCATCTCTTCAATGAGTAATTATTACTTTTTGCTACTTAAATATAAAATATAAATGTGGCTTAAGATAAATCACCACTATTGTTTGAAAAGTTGAAATAAGTTTGATAAAATTTTGTTGTTGCTCCCATCGACGCGTCTACATCAAACACTTGGTTATATACTCTTTTAAACCACCATCAAGTATAAGATCAAGAATTTTATCTGCATCGATATCACCATATTTTCTCATTTTAGTGACAACGAGTCCTATTAATGCTCTTAATTTCCAATCTTCATCAGAAGTTTCGTCATTTAATTCATGTAAAATGTATTGTAATTGAATTTTACCAAATTCATTGATCTTACTTATTGCAGTTTCAAGATATTTACTAATTAGTTCAGTTTTTTTAATCATTGCATCTTCTCCATCTTCATCATCTGCAAAATCAATCATTCTTTCTAAATATTCATCTGCGTAAACTTCACTTAATGGTAATAATTTACTTTCACTACAATTCCAGACAGATTCAATAATCAATTCTTCATTTAAAACGCCAAATCTTAATAATTTCTCAATGAATAATAATCCAATTCTTGGTTCATTATTCCAAATTCTTAATACAGCATTAATAATCCACTGATTTTTTTTCTCGTTATCAATGCAAGAAATAATTGCATTCAATTTATCTCCGAAAACTTTGTTTAAACTATCTTCAAAAACTGAAAATGATCTTGATCCAATAAGACATATACTTTCAACAACCAGGGTAACCAAATATTCTTCACTGTTTTCAATAATTTTGCTTTCATCATTTTCAATTTGATCAATCAATTTATCTTTCAATTCAATTAATGATTCAATGCTTTCATCAACGTTCTCCAAATTCATATAAATATCTCTGCATGTATCATTATAAGGATGTTCATCATGATTGAATAAATAATTCGAAAATAACTTAAACGCATCTGTGTTAGTTTCAATTAAATTTTCATTAAATTCTTCAGTGGCTGATTCATATTCGTCATGGACATTTTCAAATGGTTCAATTGTATATTTGTTCGCAAATTCAACACCAAAAAATTTACTATCAAACTTGATCAATTCTTCTTTATTTTTTAATGATAAATTTGCAAATTTTTTAAATTCTCTTGGTAAAGTATTATTTTTAATAAATTTATAATTTGTGATTAATAATTCTTTATGAATTACATTTTTAACAAAATAATTTTTGAAATTATAAAATTTGAAATCTCCGATTCTCTCAATCTCTTCAACCCATTCTTGCCACTCCCATTCAAACTTAAAATTACTTATTTGTAATAAAAACCAATTTATGAATTTTTTCAAAATTTCAAATTTAAAGTTATAAATATTTTGAAACAAATAACGGAAACAATCACCAACTAATTTTGAAAATAGTAAACTTTCATTTGAATGAAATTGGTTTCTCTTAACTATTGTCCAATCACGTCCACAAGTATCTGATAATAAAGTTTCAAAATAAATTAAAGGAATTTCAACTTCTGGAATTTTGAAAATTAAATTAATAATTGTTTCAATTACAATTTCTTCCATTTTCCAAGTTGATTTATAACCACTTTCAAACTCATACTGAATTTTTTTTGCCGAATTAATCATTTGCTGTTTAATTGAGTCCTCAAAATCGCTACTATTTTCTAAATTTTTAATCAAATCAAAATCTAATCCTTTATTTAAATCATTTATAATCATTAGTTTATCTAATGAAGAATTTGGTTTTGAGAACATCTTTTCATTAAAATATAGTTGCAAGTTTAAAAATTGTTTGGAAACAGTAACCCTATTATATTCAATATTAAATAATATATTAGTCATAATATTATTTAAAATTAATGAGTTATAAGTTTTAACACCAGGTAATGTTTCAAAATCTATACTTTTTCTAAATTCTTCATTTTTAAAAAGTTGTAAATGAAATCTTGGTGAATTCCATAATCTATCACTAATTGATGCAAATTTATTTAAGTGTTCATACTTGGAAAATATAGTAACATCAGGAACTTCGAATTTTCCAATTTCATGCTTAAGAACAGTCACAGCAGTAGTCATTTCAATATCTTCACCTTGATTTTCCTTTTCTAAAGTCATTGCCTTTTCAGTTATAACAGTTTTAATTAAAGGATCAACAATAGATTTAATATCATAAAACAGTGTTAAATCATCTAAATAATCTTCAGTTATTTGAGGAAGTGATTTCAGAATGTCATTATAATTAACACATAAATCAGTATCATTTAAGGGCATAAATGCATCCTCATCTTTTGAATCAGTGATTTCAAAATCTTTAGAAATGGAGATAGTTTGTTTTAATTTTCCTTTTAATTCATCATTTGCTGAATCATTAACTAAAAAATACGGAATACTCAGTAATACTTCATAATATAATAATTTAGATAAACCCGTATTTGAATTTAGTTCAATCGAACGTTTTAGTAGTTCATTAACTAAATCAACAACATTGTCAAAATCTTCAATTATATTAACTAATAATCCAAACATACGTAGAATTAAAATAATCCTATTCCAATTTTTATCATGATTCATTATTTCTTTATCATTTTCATCATCTCCAGACTCCAAACTTAAGAAAACTTCATCAATTCTATTTTTAAGCCATTTTAAAATATCATTACCAATTTTTGGATTTTTAGCATTTGATAACATAATTAAACCTGAAAATAAAACAGATTTGTGAGGTAATTCAACAATTGTTGCACCAATAAATTTAATTACATTACTACTAAAATCCTCATCATTCCAAAAATATGACATTGTTTCTGAACTTTGACTCAATAAAACTCTGATTTCATTACTAAAATCTCCTAAATTTTGTAAGTTAGAACACAATTCAGAAGCTCTTTCAATTTCTGCACTTAATTTCATACGCCTTTGTCTTTTATTATGTCTTTCATATGGTTGTTGATATTGTTGTTGATATTGTTGTTGTAATTGTGATTTTTGTTGTTCATAATTTGGTATATTTGAAATGTTTGATTGTTCTTGTTGTTGCATCATATGTGGCGGTTGTTCAGGATTATAATCATCAATTTCTCCATTATTTTCACCCATCATCAAATGTGGCGGTAAATTACTCGATGATGGTTCATAATCATCTTCCATGTAATCATGGCCTCTTTTTCTGATATTTTCTTCAGACATGATTGTTGAATTAAAGGAATAACAAAATCTCCAATTATTGGACATGATGATTTTTTCAGTTTTGATGTTAAATTTGAAAAAAATTGAAGTTTCTCGCGGTTTCTTTATTTCCTTTAATTAATTCATATGCTATCTATAAAAAAAAGTCTACACGAAGTACAAAAATGCAATTTTATTCATCTATTGCCAAAGTTCTCTTCAATTCAACAATCTCCAATTTAAGAGATTGATTTTCAGTTTGTAACATTTCCTTTTCAACTTTCTGCAACTTCAAAGATTCCATCAAATTATTTATTTTCAAATTCAAATTTATGTTTTTCTCCTTTTCAATCATAATTTCATTGAAATCACTTTTTGAATCTGAATATTGCTGAGATTGAATTAACATTTCTTCAATTAGATAACGTTTACGTCTTTCATCATTTAATTGTTTTGCTAATGTCGCTATCGTTGACGAATGTTTAGAGCTAGTAGAATTTATATCTATATCTATATTCATATCTGTGAAATCAACATTATCAGTAATAGTGTCATTTAAATTTTCCATAGTATCATCATTATCTAAGGTACCAGTTTTCTTTCTTAAATCATCTTCAAGTTTAATCTCTCTTGATACAGATGATGCAAGTTCAGTAGTTACTAATTCTAGTTCTTTTAATAATATTGAATTATCATTAATTAATCCGCATTGTTCTGGACTAAAAATTGAATTTGAACCATTTGATGAATTTGTTGTAGACATTGGAGTTTTAGGTTCAGCTCTTAATTTAAGTGGTGAATTTAATGATAATGATTTATATGATAACGATAACGGTGATGCCTTATCCCTTAATGGTGATGCCTTATCCTTTAATGGTGATGATCTGAGCTCTTTTGATGGTGTTGAATCCATCGATTTCAAATTCAGACTCATATCAATTTGGCTACGAATCGGAGATACAGTAGACTGTGAGATTATCGAATCACGAATAAAATCCCCATTTTCATTGGTTTTTTCACTACTATTTAAATTTAGTGGTTTGGTACTACCAACAGTAACGGTTGAAAACCTGATTGTATCGTTGGCAGTAGTTTGATTTTCTTCTTCCTTTTCACCGTATGTACCATAACTATTTTCAAATGTATTATCATCAACAATTGGTGAATACTTTAATGCTAGCTTGTCTAGTGAATTATTTAGTTCACTGATATTACCAATGGATGAGTTATTGTTTAATTTTGTTAGTTTTGGATTTTGTGACTCTTTAGGTGATGGAATTGGGGTTGAATTTTGTGATTCCTCTTTTATTCCAATCAACTGTGGCTTAGAAACATCCAATGTATCATGTGAATCAATTGGGAATTCAGTTGCTGAATAAAATACTGTTTGTTGAGTTGAATTATTTTTTAAATCATACATTTTATTGAGTTTACGATTTTCTTCAGCTTCATTATACGAATCAAATGTAACAACTGATTCAATACCACTTCTTGATTTACGATGTGATGAAATATGTTGAGTAGATCTTGGAGGCGTAGATGTTTGTGGCAGTGATGTTTGTGGCAGTGATGTTTGTGGCAGTGATGTTTGTGGCAGTGATGTTTGTGGCAGTGATGTTTGTGGCAGTGATGTTTGTGGCAGTGATGTTTGCGGTAGTGATGTTTCTGGCGGTGACGTTAGTGGAGTTGATTCTTTAATCGGGATTGTTGGCTGGACTTCAACATTTATACCATCATCGTCATCATCGTTCAAAGATGAAAAATCAATTCTATTAACAGACTTTGTTTTTGTTAAGAGTAGTTTTGAACCTGATGATGATTCATTTTGTGAACATAATGGTGGTGTTTGTGATGGTTGAGTTTGTTGCTCATTTGGTTGAGTTTGTTGCTCATTTGGTTGAGTTTGTTGTTGTTGTTTTTGTGAAGTTTGAGGTGGTGATGGTAGATATTGATTATGTTGCTGTGGGTGTGTTTGATCACCCTGATAATTTGGTCCATCAATATATGGCATACCGCGTTGCGGTTGTCGTTGATGGGGTAGTCCATTAAGGGATTGTAATGACATGGATCTAGGATCTTGCATATAAGGTTGACTTTGGTTTGAAGGATATGTTGAACCTTGAGGAAATTTTTGCTGAGGAGAAGGTGGATAAATTCCTTGTGGAAGAGGTGGTCCTTGTTGAAATTGCATTGGAGGCCCATTTGCTGGATAACCGTGTTGTGATCGGAATTGTTGTTGGGAATACATTTGTTGCTGCGGTGGATATTGATTTGATCGCTGTTGATAATTATTTTGTAAACTCATAGCTCTTGGACCCAATTGTGGTTGTTGTTGTTGTTGTCTTGCAATATTCATTGCGTTAGCCTTTTTATTAGCCATTTGAATTTTTCTATATTGTTCAGCATTGTTGATTTTACCATTCATATTAGTTTTTATTGTAGGTATATAAGGAGTTGAATCATTTAAACCAAAGGAACCAATTTGATTATTTCTAATATGCTTCAAATCATCAAAGGAAATTTCATTTTCAAGGTCAACATCAATTGCATCATCTTTATCATCATTAACAGCTTTGTAATTTTTAATACTATTTGCACGACTTGAACTACCACCACCGGCACCTCCCAGTCTACCCCATTGTTTCTTCATAAATTTATTAACTGAAGTTGTTGTACTAGATATGGAAGTATTTGAGTTTCTACGAGTTTTCATTTGAGGTCTCGAACCATATGTCATTGTTGCAGCACGGGATTGTTGAAATTGTGGAGGTTGATTGTATTGAGTATACTGCTGTTGATAATATGGTTGTTGTTGTGATGGAATATATTGTTGGTGTGACGGAATAAATTGTTGTTGTTGTTGTTGTTGTTGTTGTTGTTGTTGTTGTTGGTTATTTGGATTGTTTATTTGAGTTTCGTAACTAATATCAATGTTTGCGGTCTCCAACCCCCGCATACGAGCGTTGGACCTTGCAGTAGCACCCATAGCAGCCTCCATGGTGAGTAACTGTTGTGTATTTGTCTACGGAAACAAAAAAGACTATGGAAAACAAACAATTAAATAAACTATCAAACAAACAAAGAAAGAAGAAAAACTTTACTTTTTACCCGATTTTCGCATTTCTTGTATTTTTTTCTACACTTTCTACACTTGGTCACTACTCTTATTACCGTTTTCACCACTCTTTTCAATGTTTTCAACACTTTTAGCCAACTTCTTGGCTCTCTCTAATAAAGATCCCGTCTCAACTTTTCTTGGAACAAGTCTGCCATGTTGTAGTGCAATATGGCCATCAACTGTAGCTAAGTATTCTCCATTTTCGTCAAATATAAGTTCTGTACCTACAAGTTTCGACCATTGTCCTTGTAATACAGAGTTTTTCGTTTGAAATAACGGTTTCTCTTCTGTTAATCCGGAGATTCGTAGTTTATTAATGGCGGATGAAACGCCAGCTTCATTTTTATAATCAATTGATTCTTGAAGTTCATTAGGTTGTTGGTTTTGGTGTTGTTGGTGGTAATGGTTATGTTGTTGATTTTGGTGTTGTGAATTTGAGCTGTGTATTGGGTCAGTCACTGGTGGAAACACTACATTAACATAGAATTCTTCAAATTCTTCTTCTGTTTGCACTGATCCAGTTTTTTCCCCTGGTGTCTCTTTGTCTGCCTGTTTGTCTGCCTCTTTGTCTGCCTCTTTGTCTGCCTCTTTGTCTGCCTCTTTCCCTACTTCTTTCTCCTTTTCTTCAACGGGAGGTGCAGAGCCATGTCTTTTATTAGCTTCTTCTTGTTCTCGTTTAAGTCTTCGTCTATATTCAATATCTTCTTTACTACCAGCTTCAAATTGACTAGTTGCAAAATGCCAGTTCATCTCTGATCCAAGTGATAGGAAATCAGTTTTATCATTTTGTATTAAATTCCAATCATCATGTTTTTTTCTTTCATATATATCAACACCACATGTACTACCACCAATTCTAGTGGTTCTACCATCACCGCCATCTTTCGGTTGCAGAAATTCACGAACATTCTGATAACCTAACAGAGACATACCCAATGCAATTTTTGTAGCTGCATGTGTAACCAATATAATTGATTCAACATTCGGATATTCTGATTCTAATTTAGGAATGAATTTTTCCCAAAATAGTTTACATCTATTAAAGATGTCAACTTCTCTTTCACCCTCAGGTGATGGAATCAGTGTATTAGTCCACACATCATCGACTGTATTGAAAAACCCATTCATTGTTTTATTATCAACCGGTATAGGTATAATACCACGATTAGGTTTAAACCATTCACCAATGCCAGTTTCAATATTGACCGAAAGTTGTAAAGTTTCAGCAGTTGGATTGATGGTTTCTATACATCTATAAAATGGAGACGAAAAGATCATTTGTGGTGAAGGTGGTGGATTACTATGAGTGGCAATTTTTTTGAAATATTCGGCAAGTTCAAGAGATTGGTTGACACCATGTGGTGCAAGGGAAGGATCACTGTCGACCCCAGTGGGAGGAGGAACTTGCTGAGCTAGAGGTAGCCAGTTGGATCTGTATCCATGACGGACAATGTAAACGGTGTTGAGGGGCATCTGCAGGATGATAGGAAGATGGGGGGACGGACACACTAGTGTACAACCAGTCAGGTCGTCACCATATGTAAGTACTGCAGTGTATCTGTGTTGAAGGGTGTCTGTTGCGTCGATCGACCGCGTGGGGAGCTCTTTGTTTTGCACCGAATTTGCTTTCACACAAGCCAAACAACAGATTGAGCCTTCTAGGTACACAAGCTTTTTCTGGGAATAGCATCACAATATCCAGGATTGCCTCAACTTGATGTAGGTAATGAGGCAGAGACTCTGCTGCAAATGATCCCGTAACTTCAATTTCAACCTCCATCTTATAAACTTGTAGAAAGGTTGTTGTTGAGAAGAAGAACACCAATGAGCACACACATGGCAACACTGCCTTTCAACACGTCTTTCCTTCATTTGACGTACACGGTTGTCAGTGTCGGTCTGACTAAGAGTATCTGATTTAGAGCCTCAGACAGAAAACTAGGGGAAATTGCATATTTTCTTTCCTATCGGATAGTGTTTCAGCAAATTGAAGTACTTGAGCTTGGTTTATTACACACAGAGATTACACGTCATCTTCTACGCATATTTGGAGAATAGCAACAATTTAACAACAACAACAACAACAATAAGAACAGCAACAAAACTTTTCCATATACTATTATAATGTTTGCATTTTTAGTGGCGTCGACGACTGTTGAAATATAATACGTTTACAAATCAAGAACCACAAGGTTATTTGGATAGCGGACGTTATAGTCATTGAAGTACTAACACATAACCACAGCAATACACCAGCATCACTCACTCTTGTCTTTGCTTTCGGCACTTAGCTCTTCGTTGGTCTTCAATTTCGATTTTTCCTTCTCCAATTCAGAAAGAAACCACGTCACAGTAGCCCATAATGCCAATGAAATGACCAAAAGATTGATGAAATGGATGGAACGTGTTACATAAATCAACCATAAAAGTGATATAGTGAGTAAGACGAATGATCCGTGTGTGGCAGTAACTAACGCTGGTGTTGTACCGGGCGTGAAAACAGACTCCCAAAGTTCGACAAAGAAAGACATTCTAGAATTCTTAATATCCCGGTTGTATCGATGGGACAAAGCAAGCAAGCAAGCAAGAAACCAAACAAACAAGGAAGAAAGCAAAGCGGTATTAGTGCTAGTATCAGTACCAGTATCAGGTTTATTACTTTTTTTTACTGAGCGAGTCATTTTTGATGAAATGTCAACATGAATTTCACTCTCCACAGTAAGTCATTCTTTGTCTATCTTGGCCAAATTCCACCTTCATTAACATATTATAATCACTTCTTATGTCAATCTCCCCAGAAGAACTAGCACAATGTGATGGTGTGCGCAATGACTGCATGTGGGTTGCCATTAAGGGTACAGTCTTCGATGTTACCGCTAATACTAAAATGTATGGTCCAGGCAAAGGATATCATGCATTTGTTGGTAAAGATGCATCTCGTGCATTAGCTAAAAGTTCACTTGACAAATCAGATACTGAAAGCACGGACATTTCAAATCTAACTGAAAAGGAAATGAAAACCTTAGATGATTGGTATAAATTCTTTGAGAAAAGATATAACGTCATCGGTAAACTTAAGTAGTATATACATACATGTAACCACACAATTTTATACATTCTTGAATCGTTTTATGCAATTAGGGGGAACGTGTACAAACAGTAAACTTTACTTGGCAGTCTTCTATTCGATGCTTTTTTTTTTGGAATTAGTGTTCTATCCTATACCATCCATTAATCACGTGTTTTTGTATATCCTTTACAATTGAAAACAACATATATATAATGTTATATCAGAACGATATTGCAATCAAAGATTACACAGGTAGTTTTTTCACGAGTAAAGTTCAGGAAAAAAACCTATCATCTGAATACAGGTCCAAGATTTGCTGATTTTACCCAACTCAGTTTTATAAAGTGAAAGAGTGTAAAACTGGAAGAATGATGAAAAAACTCGTTTTTTATCTTTGCCATGTAAAATACCACGGAGTTGATCATCTGAAAATCCCATATTTCTTATCTATGGCCATGCAATTGTTTAACCAATTACCGAACTCTTGGAAATCAGCAGCAGGCCCCAATTCTGGTCTTGCAAAGAGACCTCTGCTAGCTATATCAATAGGATCAGCTTCTTCGATTGGCTCAAAAATGAGGTGGGAAGCAAACATGCCCCTTTCTTTATATCGAGATTATTGTAAAATGCGAAGTGTAGTTTTACTCTAGGGTTATTCCATATACCTGGCACTTCTCTCACATAATGCGGAATACCTTGATGGTTTCGTATATGGACGACATCAGTGGATGGCCTGCAAAGAGGGACCACTTGGCTATGAGTAATTGATGAATATTTGACTTCCCCCACCTATAACCGAGTACGAAGGTTTTAAGTTTTGACAAATAGCTGTTTTATCTTTTTTTGCCAATTTTTGGTGGTTTCCTCTTCATCATTCAAGCATTTGTTAGTTATATTCATAGTCATGAAATAGCATTTGTAGCCTCAAGTTTCTTCTATACAATGATGTAACGTAAAAAATTAGGAGATATTAAGAAATTAAGATTAGTTTGACACTGGCAGTCATAATCAGATCTCAAGACCAGACGTTCAACCAACATTTGTTAGGAATACTGCTTCCAAAACATGTTTTCAGTCACGTGAAGCTATATATTGCCACGTCTAGATGCACAAATGCAAAAATTACAATTCAGTACAAAAGCTCACGTTTTGCTCTACCAAACCACTAGTATGGCTTCTTTGAAAGTCACTGAGTAAAGAAGATTGTAGGGCAACATTTAAACTAAACAATTGATAGAGCTTTATTATTACATAAAACCAAAGAATTGTAATGGTGACGTGGTTTGACCGGATTTATCTCACGAAATAATCAACTATAACTGATGTATGTAAAGGATGAGTAAATTGTAAATCGCAAAGCGAAATTACGCCATACAAATAAAATAACAACTTACGGTACAGACAGAGAATACACATGTTGTATAATAAAATAGGACTTAAACAAAAAGATATCTCTTATATATAAATCACTACAGTGATGGGTGTGTTAACTGTATTTGCTCTCGATTCATATTAGGGTTAGTATATGAATATATGAGCAAATACTCAAGTTAGTGTCTATCGAGTTTTACAATGCATCCTTTCACTGTTAGTACTTATGTAATAAAAACCATTATAAACAATGAGCCTAGCATGTATAGCGTCTATCCTGATCCTCTCAATCAAGCTAACATCCAATCTTCTGTATGCCCACATCTTCTTAAAGATCTAGGCTTGATCTTCTTCTATCAACATATCAAAGTGTTTAGTGGTAGCCGTCATTATTATCTTGTTCTTCGAATCCATAAAATTATCTCTCGCAGTATTATTGGTGGATTCTGTTCAATTACTAAGAGTTCTACATATTTTTTTTTTCAATATTAAACAAGATTGGTAGATATCAGAATCTAAAATATTTTCACTAGGAAAGTCCACTGATGGTTTCTTAGTTTACAAAATTTTGAAATAATCAACTACCTCTTTCGGCCTCATGCATTCTTCATTTTCTTTTGTTTTCATTTAGTTTATTCAGTTTGCTTTGCAACAATATATGGTATAAACACTTTTTTTTTCTTTTTCTGTGAGTAATGAACCAAGTCAAAAAACAATACAATAGTTAGTAAACTCTTATAATTATTCGTCTCTTTCTTTCAATACACATCCTATACATTCTTAACACGTTTAATGACATTTCCATAATCACCGCTCCATTCTCTACCTCTTTTATCACTTCCATTGCAATCACTACCAATAATTGTCTTAATTGCTAATACATTACCCTCGTTGAAACTTAACATTCCATATGATCTAACTAATAAATCTGCACCATTTTCAATTTCCAATATTTTTGAAAGTACTGAATCAATTAATAAACAATTATTATTATATTGTGAGTTTTTCAAGTTTAATAAATCTTCAATTACTCCATTTCTAGTTAATAATTTCAAATCACTACTATCTGTAATACATTTACGTAGTGTTTCTAAAAGCCATTTGGATTCTTTATAATAATCGGTATCTTCATCACTACTATATTCATCTTTAATAAATTTATTCATAATTGTTTTGTACATTGGTAATTCATATTCTCTATATTTCGAACCACTTAAAATATACCGACATGCCTTTTCATAAAGAAAATGTCCAGGATTACATAATATTGGTACCAAATGCGATAGCATAATAATGAATAATTTACTGACTTCTGTATTTTCTAGTGTAAATAATAAATTTCCAAGATAAACTTTGAAAACTGATCTTTCTCTAAATGTAAATTTACCAACGGTTTTATTTTCAACATTTTTGATATCAATTTCAAGTGATAATATAATTGAACTAATTATTCTTTTACAAATATCTTTAATTTGCTCAGATTCAAAAGCTAATCCACATATAATTAATTGTAATAATGAAGTACTAATTAATGCTTGTAAGTTAACAATAACTTGTTCATCCTCAAATTTAAATAATTCATCATTATTAATAATTAATAATAATAAAAATTCAATATCATAAACAACATCATCCATTTCCTTTAATTCAATATCTTTATTTCCAATATTTCTTAAAATTGGTTGAAATCTTTCAATACTTTTATCAATCATTTTCTTATATAAATTAACAACCAATCCATCCGGTGTATTAATAATAAATTCACCATCTTCTTGATCATCTTCTTCAATAAATTCCCAGTTGCAAACATATTTGACCCAACTTTCACCTGTCTCACATTCAATTTTGATTAGCAATTCTTTAATCGCTAAATCACTTGATTTATTTGTACATTTATATAATTTTAAAATTCTTTGAATATTTTCAAACGTTGATAATTCTTTTATTTTATATTCAAATAATTTAGAAATCATCATTATAGTATAGTATTTTAATTCATCTTCATTGCCTTCAAAAAATTCATCATTATTGAAAATCATATTTGTTAATCGAACACATTCAACAATATTTTTAGATCCATTATTTATAATCCACAAACAATATTTAATAACTTTCTCATTTTTGATCCATGTCCTAGTAAATATAACCTCAAGTTGTGAGTTAATCATATCCTTAGAAACATATTTCCAAATGGATACTTTCAAACTTTGTAATTTTTCAATAAATGATAAAAATTTATCATCTAATTCATTTTCTGATTCTGCAAACATTTTAGTGATATAAAGGATTGCCCTATTTAGCCAAATTTTCAACGTTTTATTAGTGAATAATTTAATGATAATTTCTGTCATTTCACAGGAAAAAATTAATCTTGCAGAATTTCTAACTTCATCAAAATTAATTAATTTTTCAATAGTTTCTGTAATGTCATGTCCATCTAATAATATCGAACCTAAATAAATGTTTAAACTATCAAAGCTTCTAGTTTCAATCATTTCATTTATTTTCAGAATTGCAATATTAAATAAACGTTCTCTAAATTGTTCACGTTTTATAGCTACATTTTGTAAAAATTTGAATCCTGAATCATTTTTAACAACCTCATCAAATAATTTATCAAATTCTTCAACAATTATTGGACTTTCTATATTCTTAAGAATCTCATAATAAATAATTGAAGACTTTGAAAATTCGATTAACTTATAAATTTGATCATCATTAAATTCAACATTTTCACATAATTTGACGAATTTGTCAACATTTTCAATATCCTTGACATTTTCACAAACTTTAATAATTGATTCACTATCTAACTTTAAATTACGCTCAACAAAAATATTTAATACAATTTCATGATTTGATCCTTTATTTACTAACATTTCTTTAAGTTGATCATCTGACAAAACCCAAATAAAACCATCATCATCTTTTAATGTACTAACTACGCTTCGTAAAGATTGTTTAAATTCACCACAAGATGAATTCCAAACTTCTTTGAAAACTTCATTTAATAACTTAACAATGAGCGTTTGTTTATCATTGGTTTCAGTAACTTCAAAAAATCTAATCCAATACTTTTTATTTAATAATGAAATACTTTCATCTTCATCATTATTGTTTTGATTAATAACATAATTACCGTAAGTCGAAACTAAATCAATAATTAAATCTTCAATTTTATTTAATTCAATTCCAGATTTCATAATTGTATATAATCTACTCAAAATAATGATTATTTGAATATCCGATTTAAAAATCATATTATTCATCACATTATGTAACTCAAGAACCGGGGTGAATGCAAGTGCATCAACATTAGTTTTATAATCGTCTGAAGTTAAACCATCCTCATATGCAGATTCATTAAGTTCAGTATTACTAATTGATTTCATTGTATCTAATGGTTCACCAATCAAAAAAAGATATGTGGTCAGTTCACGTATCCATTCATTAACATATTTTTTATGTTCATCAATTGCAAATTTCGATTGTTCAATCAAAACGATATAAAATACGGATACTTTTAATTTATATTCAGCGATTTGGTCAATATATTTATATGGAGTTTTAACAGATCTTGAAATTGATTCATCTAAAATTTTACAAATTGTATCAATAACCATTGGATATTTATTAAAAATCTTCAACATTGATAAAACAATAGCCAATGATTGTGAATATAAAACCAATGTATTATTTAATTTATAATCTTCAAATACTAACATTCCATCTACAAAATTACTTAAAATATCAACAATTTTAAAAACTAATGATGTATCAACATCACCATCAAATTGTAAATCATAAGGTAATTTTGCAAATGTTGTAAACATTGTATTTTTTGAACTTTTTGAAACATTCCACCATTTGTTTTGGTTATTTGAAATTGAATCATTTGATGTAATTGTTAAATATGAATTAAATAGAAGAATATCTAAATCTGATAATTTATCATCAAGATTTATAATCTCACTAATTGAATTGATTTGTATTGGGATATTTATATTTAAAACCGAATTGAATAATTCAATACATTTTAAATAGTTCAATAATAATAGTTTATTAACTTTTGAAGCTTTCATACATTCATTAAGGTTACCAATAAATACAGATTGATTTGGTAATTTAATATCAATTAAAAGATCTCTCAACTCAGTACGTAAACTACTTAACATATTATTTTCATTTTCTTTATATTTGAAGAGTTTTTCAAATTTGTTATATTTATTCAAAATTGCTATAACTAATGATGATGTGATATGTTTAATTAAAGA
Source organism: Pichia exigua (assembly GCA_030570195.1). NCBI lineage: Eukaryota > Fungi > Ascomycota > Pichiomycetes > Pichiales > Pichiaceae > Pichia > Pichia exigua. The sequence goes on along the minus strand of JAJLVI010000057.1, from coordinate 21,933 downwards.
AGAATCCGAACTTAAGCCTTTTGTTAATGATGATCTATTTAATGCGATTGGACAAATTGATTCCATAATTATTTTAGATGACAAATAACCGTTGGTATTTTTATCATCAATTAACTTTTTTGTTGATTGAATAAATTCAGGAGATATAGGCAATTCAACAATTCTTGTTAATAATAACGATTGGCCAATATAAAATGATGTTAACTTTGGATCATGATTACCATTATGTTGGAAAAGATAGGTTGTATAAGGAGCAATCAATTCATTTGCACTTTTTAAAGTTTCAATAGTTAATTTTAAATGTTGTGAATTTGACCATGGGTTAAGCGATGTTAAAATACCATAAATAATTTTATTATTGATTTTAAATTTAGTTTCGTTAATTTTTATTTCAACACCTGAATTTAAAGAATTTGGAACTTTATTAAATAATAATCTAGAATCATGATATAATAATCCGTTTTCTTCGTCAGTTGTTATTTTCAACATTAATTCATGAATTTCACATTTAATTTCATCAATTTTATATAATTCAACCAAATTGGCTAATTTATTATTCCCTAATATTTTACATTTTGTCATTTTTCTAAATGATTTTTCATTTAGAATTTTGGTGTCAATGAATTTAACGACTTTTTGCAAAATTTCAGTACTATCATTTTCATACATAAATTTAAACCAATTGGAATTAATATTCTTATTATTGATTAATAAATCATTTCTTGTAATTGATGATGCATTAGAACATAAAGATATCCAAAATAAGGACATAAAATTTCTGATTGTTAATTTATACTTACCTTGGCCTTTCAGTTTGATTGATGTTTTTGTAGGTACAAATAAATTTGATAATGATTTAATAGATAAATCAAAAATCTCTAAAAATTGGTCAATGAAAACACCGTTATTGAAATTAACTATCTCAGTCAATAATTTCAATGCAGGTATGGTAATTGATGAAGAATGTTCATTTGTTAAACATCTATAAAATACTTTAATATTATGAGTTGAAATAATTTCTTCAAGTAAAGGTTTAATAAATTCATGTAATTTTGTTACATAATTGCAGTATTTAATTAATAGAGTTAAATTATTATTGATTGATGCTAGTCCATGATGATCATTAGTTGTTGCACAATACGATTGAATTTGGACAATTGATGTAATGTTAAACTTTTGACTCAAAAATTTCGTAATTTCGTCATTTAATTGATTTGATTCTATGATTTGATCATTTTCAAACTCTATTTCATCAACAATCGATGTTAACTTTTCTGCCGGTTCCGTACTGACGTTGATACTATATTTAGAGCGGGAATTGGCCATTTTTGGTTTAAAAAAAAGGTCTATTGGAGATAATGAAAAAATAAATCAATAACTTTAAAATTTTCCAGTTGAATATTTTTTTTTTGTATTTTTCTCAACATGAAAATTCAAGTTGTTTTTCTTTTTTGGGGTTTTTGGTGTTTTTTTGATGTTTTTGTTTTTGTTTTTGTTTTTGTTTTTGTTTTCTTCCTAACGTGTTTCTCTTAGATCTATACATCATGTTGGGACTGAAGGCTGCAGCAACAAGGAAAAAAAGATCTCAACTTTGTCCTAAAGATATTCCAGGATTTTCCAAATGGATCACTTCGGAAGTTTACATCGAAGATAAGATTGCAGAATCTTCCTTAGAATCATTAGCTTTAAATATGATGAAAAATATTGAATGGATTAATGAAGCAATGAATGACATAAATGATACTGTGGTTAGTGAAGATGATGGCCATGAGGAAATATTGAATGACATAGTGTTGCAAACTAATGATAATTCTTTACTACTTTTGAAGTCACCAAAACGTATCATTGATGAATCTTCATCACCGTTGAAAGAAGTAAGGAAACGAGAAATCGAAGTTATCAAAAATACAACTACATTGGTGCTTGATAATGCAATGGTTGAGGAACCAGGGGTGGTAAGTAATAATGTTGTTGATGATTCCTTTGAATTAATCAAGAGAGATATTAGAAAATCATTTGCTTCGAAACAAAAAACGGCAGAAGTACCGCCTTCAAATACCAAAATAAATAAAATGAAAACCGCAGAGGATGAAATCAAAGAATTATCGAGGTTACTTGATAATGTAAGTGATGCACATTCAAGTGACGGTGATTTAACAATTGAATTCGATAAATTAGAAAAAATTGAACTGTCACAAATCAAAAAAAAACCTGCTGTTATTACGGAATATAAATCACCAATTAAATTTTCGGAAATGCCAATGATTGAACCATTAACCTTGGGATCATCACGAAAGAAATCAATGAAAAAGTCTATTGCTCCAAAACGGAAGAGATCAACGGCAACTTCGTCCACAACAACAACAACAACAGCAAAAGCAACAACTTCATCTACAACAACAACAACAAAAACACCAAGGAATACTACAGCTACGACAATTATTACTCCAACACCTAAAAAACATACAACTGTCTTCACTGAAAATGCGAGTAAAGATAATTTATCATTAAATAAATCTTTTCAATTGAAACCATTACCGAATGATATGTTTGCAGCAGGAAATACCTCTTTTGATGAACCAACTATTAAACTAGATAGAAATTTTGTTAAATCCATGAAACACGATGTAATAAATGATGAAAATTCTAATTCGGTTACAAACACCAAACGAAATTCCAATTCCAGGTCTAATATAAACAACAGTCTAATTTCTAGATTAATGCAACCTACTGAAGCTAGTAGGAGAAAGAGCAGAATTTCATCGCCGAATAAGTCTGCCAAAATAAGTTTGAAATCCTCACCACAACGGTCACATGTTCAAGATATTGAAAAATCAATCAGAAAACAACCATCTTCATTTGTTGAGTTGAAAGCACCGATAGAAACCATAAAAGCAATCACATCACCAATAAAGAAACAAATTCCATTATCTAAACGTAGTTTAAAATCCAATATCAATTACGACGAACTTTATTCATCCAAAGATATAGAGAACGATATCAAGCCCGGATTACTATATCAAGATAAAATAAGGAATACCACAGAAAACAGTAAAATACCGATAATTAACGTATCGGATCGTAAAAAATTACAAAACATAAGGAAATCCAATCCAAGATTAAACCAACAAATTAGTAAGGAACAGCCAAAGGTAAAGACCGAACCAATAGGTATATCTGAAGATTGGAGCTCTGAGAAAAATATACTTAAACAAATGGAATTACAAAAACATATCAATCCTCTCAGTATTTTTGGGGAAATACCAGTATTTGATTGTGAAAGTGTTTTCAAACGTAAATACGCCACTGAGATGAAAATCGAGTGGGCAAAGCAAGATGTTTTGAGTCGGGAAGAACAGGAACAGTACGAGAAGTCTATGGGATATGAATAACGGTGTGTTTATTGTAGTTTGAACAGTGTACAACGGTGTAAAACAGTGTAACACAGTGTAACACACTAAGATATTTATGATTTTCCCAAAAAGGAAGGAGCACCAAGTGAAAATTCTTTGCTCTTTTTCTCAGTTTGAAATTGGAATTGGGTTTGGGTTTCAGTGTGGTGGTTGGGTGTTTAATTGAGTGTTTGGGGCTTTTGTAGAGCTGAGCTTACTATTTTCTGTTCTTGTTCGTTTGTTTGGAAACACAGTGTCGCAGGTTAGACACAGAGAGATCCAGGGTGGAATAGAACAGCATTGAAACAATAGCACAGTCACGAGATTGTCAGAATCAAATCGATATTCCTATACATATATAATACAAATATATTCAATTACAACCATGCCAAGGGTACGTATAATATCAATGTTACATCATTTGAATGTTGACTTATCAAATTGAAACAAAAAAACACGAGTTTTTAAACAGAAATACTAACTTTTATACTATAAACATCGCATTTGAATATTTTTTTTTCTTTTAGGACCAAATACAATCCCAATATCAACATACTTATCAATTGAGTAATGAAAATGAAAATCAATATCAGCAGCAGTCTAATCAAAATGCAATACTAAGAGCAAAACAACAAGATACTAAAGCATCGATATCAACAATAGTCCAAAGTAAAAATAATACTAATACTACTACTACTAATATTAATAATAATAATAATAATAATACACAGCAATTAAACCAAAATCGTCCAGATAGACAAGTGTTAACAAATTTACAAAATACTTCAAATACAAATACAAATACAAATACAAATACAACTCATAATAGTTCAGTTCTTAATATATCTCATACTAGACCAATATTCACCAATACCGTTCATAATCATGGCATTGCTTCAAATCTAGGTAATCATCCAACATCGGTAATGCAAGATCAGTCTCAATCGCAGTCACAACCACTAGGGCTTTTGCAAAATACATCAACTGGACCTTCATCTTCACATGTAAACATGATTTCAGGCGTTTCTATTACATCACCATTTTATTCAAATAGAAAAAAGGATACAGATAGTGATGGCAATGATGCTGAAGAAGAAGATGAGGAGGAAGAGGAGGAAGAGGAAGAAGTCGATGACGATATCAGATTTATTTCAATGGCTGAAAGAACAACCGAGCAAACACAAGATGAACATCGAAGAATGTCATTGAAAAGGGGTCCACCGATTGATGATGAAAGTATAATTGATGTTGATAGAACTCAGGAAATGAAAAGATTACATGTTGAGAGTGAAGCTGATGATATTATTGAAGAAGGTGAAGAAGAAGAAGAAGAAGAAGAAGAAGAAGAAGAAGAGGAGGAGGAGGAGGAGCACGATGAGCAAGTGCAGAGGGGAGAACAGGAAAACTTTCATGCCTCCAACATACCTGTTCAGACATGGGATGATTTGGATTCAGGAGATTTTGATGATCCATTAATGGTAAGTGAATATGTTGGTGAAATATTTGAATATTTACATGAATTAGAACTTAAAACATTACCGGATGCGAATTATTTACAACAGCAGAGAACTTTGAGGCCGAAAATGAGATCAATTTTAGTGGATTGGATAGTTGAAGTTCATTTAAAATTCAAATTATTACCAGAAACTTTATATTTGGCAATTAATTTAATGGATAGATTTTTATCGAAGGAGATAGTTCAAGTTGATAGATTACAATTATTAGCAACAGGATCCTTATTTATTGCAGCAAAATATGAAGAAGTTTATTCACCATCAATTAAGAATTATGCATATGTTACCGACGGTGCCTTCAATGAAGATGAAATTTTAGGTGCCGAAAGATTTATATTAGAAATTTTAAATTTTAATATGAGTTATCCAAATCCAATGAATTTTTTACGTAGAATTTCCAAGGCAGATGATTACGATGTTAATTCACGTACTATTGGTAAGTACTTATTAGAAATAACAATAATTGATCATAAATTTATTGGATATCTACCATCCTTATGTGCAGCAGCTGCGATGTTTATATCACGTAAAATGATTGGGAAAAATGATTGGAATGCAAATTTAATTCATTATTCAGGTGATTATAAAAAGGAAGACTTGAGAGATTTGTGTTTGATGATAATTGATTATTTAGTGAGTCCAATTATCCATGAGGAATTTTTCAAAAAATATGCATCAAGAAAATTCATGAAAGTTTCAATTTTAGCTAGACAATGGGCGAAAAAGTTAATTAATGAAGGTAAAGATATAATGAATGATGATCTTTGATAGGAGTTTTATATTCTATTTTTGTAATAGATATGTAATAATAAATTAATTTAGAGAAAAACATACAATAGAGTAGATGTAACCAACGGAATAATAAAATATTATTAGAATAAATAATAAATCGATAAATAAAACTATATAAGGAGAATAATAAATTAAGATCTTGGAACCCAGTTGTTTTGCTTTTCAAAAATGGATTCGGTTCTCTTTGCGGAAACCATGTTAACACTTTGATATTTATAACCAACATATGATAAACCAACTGGAATTGCTGCAAGGAATAATACTGCAAAACTTGCAGATTTAAGATTCCATCTATAATGTTTGATTAAATTTTCTCTAAATTCACTGAATTTTTCAACTTCTTTGTCAGCGTGTAATACTATAGTAAACAAAAGGAAAAACAGACACGATGATTGATGTTAGTATATTAAAGTCAAAATAAGAAATGATAATGTGATAAAACACAAGATCCATCAGAGATTGGTATTTGGAAGCTTCCAACACTCTGCCATGCATCCACGCATGGGCTATACATACAATGTCTTCCAAAATGTCCAGCCATGGTTGTCGATAATGTCTACACCAGCACAGTACAAACCTCCAGCAACACTCTACCATAGTAAGAAACTGCAAATTCATGAAGGAAAACAAAAAACGCTGAGGGGAAACAAAAGAATTTTGGCGGTGCACGGAGGTGTTGCTTTTTTGTTTCATGAATCACACACACACACCTCTTAAATGGGGTTAACACACTGTTTTCTTACAGGTTTGATGTGGGTTTATTGCATTAAACAATCATGTTGTTGAGATTCATCAGACACACCTCCACAACACCGGCCAACTATTTCAAATTGTTTCCAAAATCTTTTCCTAATGGATCATCGTTTAAAGTGGATCCTAAAACATTAAGAAACGAATATCGGAAATTACAGATTAAATATCACCCTGATCATATAGAAGGAGGTGAAGATGTTGAGAAATCCACATTGGTTAATAAAGCATATGATACGTTGTTGGATCCCTTGAAACGGTCTCAATATATCTTATTGTTTAATTCGGGCATTGATTTAAATGATGAATCCATTAGTAAATCACTTCAATTCAAGGATAAAGCACTGTTTTTGGAGATAATGGAAATCCACGAGAATTTAGAATCCATAACTAATGAAACCGAACTTAGGAAAATGAAGGGAGAAAACGAAAGTAGAATTAAAGATGTTGTTAATGGACTAGAAAAATTAATTGAAGAAAAAAATTGGGACGATGTTGCATTAAATACTGTTAAATTGAAATATTATTACAATATTAAAAATGCCTTGAAAGATTGGCAAATTGGTAAGGATATCATGTTAAATCATTAGATGGGGGATGGCAAGGGCGATGTTTATGAACCGATTTGGTGTGAACAACTTTATATGAAGGATTTTTTACTTTTAGTTTTTATATGAGACGTATATGGCAGAAAATGAATGTGACGACTTCTTTATTTTTTGAGGAAAATATTAGTTATTAAATATAAGAGACAGTAAATAATAAAAGATTTGAAAAGTAAAAACAGTTCAACAACACAAGACAAGATAATTAGGATAACATAAAATAAAGTAAAATAAAGTAAAGTGAGTAAAGTAAGTGAAGTAAGTAAAGTAAGTGAAGTAAGTAAAGTAAGTGAAGTAAGTAAAGTAAATAAAGTAAATAAAGTGAGTAAAGTAAATAAAGTGAGTAAAGTAAAATAGAGCACACAAGTATTCAACTATGGATATAATGTTTCATCACCATCGACATCGTCGGTTGAAAGCTTTTTGCTTTTGGCTGGACCACGAATACTGACAGGTTCGTTATTTTGGAACCCATCAGCATCACGCTTCTTCCCCCACCAAAAACGGTTGCTTCTCTTTTCCTTGACAGCAACAACTTGATTTGGATTGTTGTTATGTTTGCCCGCAAATGCCAATAATGGGATATTAAACAATAGTAGAAACACAGGAACCCAAGAAACAGCCATGGTTTTAACACCCAAACTTGCATCTAAACCAGCGTCTCTAAATTTATTTCTACCACGAACATAAACGGCAGTTGATAAACAAACACCAATAATTGTGAAAATCAAAGCCAATGTATACATAGCCCAAAACGAGCCCTTTAAAGCATTAGAGTGTTTGAATAACCCAACGACATAAGGAACCATGGCAAATAGTGTGAATGCGGTTCCGATAAGTAAAAATGCCCAGCCGATTCTACTCATATAATAGTAATAACTGTCATTATCCGCAAATGCAGAAGGAACGGCTTCTCTATCAAACTGTCTTGCCGGAGCAAACGCATGAGCTGCACTTGATGACGAGCAGTCGACGTTATTGCCGTTTTCAACACCGCAGATGTTATAGTTGGTCCATCTGCAAAGACCGTTGGGAGTTCCATTGAAACCTGAACAGTCTGTTTCAAGCCAATAGAATTTCTTCAAAATGGACGTGTCCGAGCCCCCAGTAAGAAGAGAAAGTAATTGAGTGAGCAAAGTGCCAAGAAGGAACAACGTAGCCGTTGTTTTCAATACAGGACGAAGGTTCATTGTTGGTTGATCGGGTGGTTGGTTGTACTGCAAGTACGGGCGGACAGCAAAGAAACAACAGGGTGTGTCCGGAGCAGAAATGAGTTTCGGAGTAGCAGCAGAACAAAACGCAAGAGAGAAACATGAGAGAGAAAACGAGCAGAAAAAGGAAATGAGAGAGGTTGGCGGTTTTCCTGGTATGGTATGGATGGTTGCTAACCACATCGACATCGGACAAGTGTAAGACACAGACTGGTATCGGATTGTCTGGCTATGGAAGTAGTGCCCGACATCGCCACTCTTCCTCCATACACCATGCTGCGACGTGTGGAACAGCTGTTGGGCCATCGCCCCTGCCATGTGTACACGAAACAGGATGCAACAGTATTTAAAAGAGTAATCATCATAGGAATACATGGGTTTTTCCCTGCCAAAATGCTACGGCCAATCATTGGGGAACCCAAGGGGACGTCTCTCCGCTTCACCAATGTTGCCGAATCTGCAATCAACTGTTGGGCGAAAGATAATGGCATTCAATACATGGAAATCCAGAAAATAGCATTAGAGAGAGAAGGCAAAGTATTTGATAGAGTTGATTTTTTCTTTGATGTGTTGAATAAATTGAAAGCAGATCTAACGAGTGCCGATTTCATATTTGTTTGTGCACATTCTCAGGGTTGTCCTGTAAGTATTCTATTACTTGCCAAATTATTAGAATATGGAATAATCAGCAATAATCAACTGATTGGTATGCTTTGTATGGCGGGTATTAACCTTGGACCCTTCTATGGACTAGACAAATCGTTATTTATTAGAGCTTATTCAACAATCGAAAATGATTCAATGTTGGAATTGTTCCAATTCCAGAATTTCGAATCCCTACAAAGTAGGAAATATATTGAATCTGTGAAAATGTTGGTCTCAAATAACGTTAAAATCACCTTCATTGGATCGATAAATGATCAGTTGGTGCCACTCTACTCCTCATTATCGCAGCATATTCAACATCCAAACATTTTCAAGTCTGTTTACATTGATCAACTATCCAACACGCCATTATTCATCACTAAGTTAATCAAACATTCCTGTATGTTGCAAAACATCGGTAAATCCGACCATGATTTCATTAAAGAAATCTCCATAAACTTACAAGGCAACTTGACAGGGAATGGCCACTCGAAAATATACAATGAGCTGAACGTCTATAAACAAGCATTAGATTTCACATTGAAAACTACAAATCCATTACCAACACCACTCAAATTCAGGCCGTTTGACATGAAAGTGGTGGGCATGAACAAATACACTCTTTCCTGGTGTGCCAAGGGGCTGACCCTAGACATCAACGAGCCCCTCAAGGAAGACTACAACAGCTGGGTTCCAGCCAACAAAACCATGAAACAGGTCAAAGAACGACTCAGTGGAATTGAAAACGAGAAATGAGAAACAAAAAACAGAAAAAAGAAAAAAGAAAACAAAAAACAAAAATGAGAAACTTTCTGCGAGTTGAGTGAGTGAATTTGCTGTTGCAGTTGGGAAAACGGAAAACGGAAAACGGGTGAAAATTCCACTGAACAGCCAGGTTTGATCAAGCAGTGTTTTCCTTTCTGTTGCGTGTCTACGACTCTCTGTGTGGTTAATGTCCGAAGCTAGTAAAAATATCTCCACTTTTGGTGGTTTCATAGCCGGTGGTTTGGCAGCTTGTGGTGCCGTCACTTTCACAAATCCTATTGAATTAGTCAAAACTCGTATGCAATTACAAGGTGAATTGACCAGCAAATCGGCAACTACTAAAATCTACAAAAATCCATTTCAAGCTCTGTTGTTGATTTATAAAAATGAAGGTTTGAAAGGTATCCAAAAAGGTTTGTTTTGTGCCTATATTTATCAACTAGGTTTAAATGGTTGCAGATTAGGTTTATATGAACCAACCAGAAATTTGATTAATTCAATTTTTTATCCAAATAATACTCAACATATTCAAAACATTCCAATCAATATTGCAGCTGGTGCAATATCTGGTATAGCAGGTGCAATAATTGGATCTCCCATGTACCTTATAAAAACAAGAATGCAATCTTATTCTTCATCAATTCAAATTGGTGAACAAACACTTTATAAATCAACTTGGCAAGCTTTAAAATCCATTTATTCATCTGAAGGTATAGTTGGATTATTTCGTGGTGTAGATGCAGCAATTCTAAGAACAGGTGCTGGTTCAGCTGTACAATTACCAATTTATAACTTTGTTAAGTATGAACTATTAAAATTTGATTATTTCAATCATGGTCCAATATTACATTTATCTGCCTCTATATTTGCCGGTTTTGGGGTTGGTATTGTTATGAATCCATGGGATGTTATATTGACCAGAGTTTATAATCAAAAGGGTGATTTATACAAAGGTCCTTTAGACTGTTTCATTAAAACTGTCAAATCTGAAGGTTTGGGTGCTTTATATAAAGGTTTTGGTGCCCAAATCTTAAGAATTGCTCCTCATACAGTTTTAACTTTAATGTTTATGGAACAAACCATGCCTTTAATTTATAATATTGAAAAAAGATTCAAGTAAGATTTTGCATCATCTGCATTTTTCTTTTTCCTTTCTTTTCTTCTCTTTTCTTGTTGTTTTCACTCCTGCGTTTCCTTAAATTACATTTTATTTTATATATCCTATTATTAACAAAAAAAAAAAAAAAAGTTTGTTATAAACCTAATAAAAAACATAAAACATTTATTTTACAATACTAAATATCCTCATCTTCTTCAACTTCAGCCGTAAATGATTCACTTGCTGCGGTTGTTGGTATAGTTCTTGGCCCAATTGATGATATCGTCGTATTTGCTGTATCCGCTGTTGGCGTTGGTGTTAACGTTAAATCACCATCATCTCTATTATGTTCATGATGTCCGTGTTGTTGTTGTGTTTGTCCTTGTTGATGTTGATGCTGATGGTGGTGATGTGGTTGTCCATTTGGTTGTTGATTTGGTTGTTGTCCTTGTTGTTGGTTGGTCTGATTTTGCGGATTAATCGCTGGTATACACCAATGTTTGTGGAAAATCCATGATTTTGTTTGACAATCCCTTGAGCAATATTTGGCTCTTTTACATCGCCTACATTTAGAAAATTGTTTTGGATGATCTTCCCATTTACCACAATTGAAATTTGCACATTGTCTTCTACCATTCATCCTTTCATCTTTCCTATTTGCATTACGCACAACAACTGCTGCCCAATAACATATATCTTCTTGAAACCACAGTTTAACACTAAATCTTTCAATTAACGGGAACAAGTTGAAATTGGCAAACGGTATAATATCTTTATCAATTGGTTTTAAATTTTCAAATAAATCCCATGAATTATCGTAATCCCATTTATTTGAATAGTCTAAAAGTTTTTCTTTGTAGTTTTTCCTTGATTTGATTCTCAATCTGCCCAATGATTCTTGCTTCATTCTAGTTGAATTTAAACGTATCCTTTCAAAATATTTAAATTTTTCAATCTTATTTTCAGTCGATAAAATTTTAAAATAATCACTAATTATATCATAGTCAAATTCATCAGATAATTCATTTAATCTGTTTAATCTTTCAGTTTGCTTAAGTTTTAGACAAGCATTTGGATCTAATAAATTAATTATCAAATTACTATTCTCATTTTCATTTTCATTTTCATTATCATTTGCATCAACCATAGCATCATCTAAATCAATACTTGTTGAATCAGTTTCTAAAGGTGGTGGATGATTTCTACTTCGAAATGATAATCCATTAATTAAATAAGTATCCGTTAATGATGGTTTTAGATACGTATATTTTGAAATAAACGCTAATAACTGCAAGGACCAAATAACATCATCAGTTGATGGTAAAATCAAACCATTTTCAAAACTTCTTGGAGTTGTATGATTCAAATGAATTAAATTTATTTTATTATTAAATGGGTCAGTATTTGGTTTTAAAATATTACAAGTTTCTAATCTTTGAGTAAACTCATTTGATAGTATTGGATCATTTAAAACTTCTTTAAAAGTTTTATTGAAATTCAACAGATCATTTTCAGTATTCTGCAAGCTCAGTTTTTGGAAACATTTTGCAAGTTCAATTAAATTTAATAATTCCAATTCTTCTTGACCTAATGATAAATTGCTGTTTAAATTGATAAAATTATTAGTTTTATTATTCAAAATTTTATCAAATTCATTCTCTGCATCTAAAATTGATTCATTTGCTTGATTTACAACACTTCTAACATTACGGAAGACATTAGAAATTGTATCATCTTCATTATCATTATTATTAATCAAAATGTTGTTATCATTAGAATTACTGAAAACAGTAGAATTACTGTCATCGATGTTGTTAATATTACTATTTGCACTAGTATTGGTAGTACTAGTGGTGGTTGTGATAGTAGCATTGTTAATGGTATTTCTGTTATTGTTGTTACTACTAGCATCATTACTATTGTTGTCGTTATCATTCCCATTGTTGCTGTTGCTGCTGTTGTTGTTGTTGTTATTGTTGTTGTGATCACTATTGATACTAGTATTGCTATCAGTACTGTTACTAGTGTTGGTACTGTTACTACCAATATCTTGGGAGGTAGTTGTATTTGTTGGTAATGCACTTAATTCATTAGATGATTTCGAAGAATTTTTTCTTGTTAAAAAATGATTATCTAAGATAGTTGCTAAAACAGGTATGATGCCAGCATATACCAATTTTTTTCTCATATTTTCACTACCTCTAGTACCGGCTAGTACTAAACATTGTAAGGATAAAACCCATTTCCAAGCAAATAGAACATTGTCAGTTTGTGTTTTCGGATCTTTACATTCATATAGTATATCAACTAATCTCTCTATGGCACCATCATTGATCATAGCATCTCTAACTTTTATTGAAGTAGAGGCTAGAAATGTCAAATGATTAAGAGAATTGACTAATGCTTTGTCATCGGTACAGTCAAGTGCACGTCTGTCATATACAGTGGCACTTATAGAAACCGTTGCACGATTAAGTATAACCGATTTACCGTTTGGACCTTTCATTATAATGTAATCTATTTATCTTAATTGTCACCAATATTTGATGAATTTCCTTGCAATAATAATAAAACAACTTGGTGTATCAAAGGTCGTATGTTATGATGTGTAGACTGGGTGTATGGACGTCCCACGTAGCGATGTTTGACGAACAAGAAGAAAAGAAGCCGTCTGCTAGTAGAAACAAATGAAATAAATCTTAACTTTGCCCTCACAGAACAACGGAAGAACGAAAGACGAAAACGTAAAAAAAGAAAAAAGAAAACCGAAAATAAAAACACACGTTATTTACTTGTTCAGGTGTTATACAAGAAAATTATCTATTTATATAGGAAGTTACAAATTATACAAACAACTCTCCTCCACTGACACCCATGTATTGGGAAAGAGAGGCCACTTTGTCATTCCATACTGAGACCTTGTTCTTCATGCTTTCGATTTGATCATGGGTCATGGTTCTTGGTTGGATCCACGACACTTCGACGCTCTCTTCAACCTGATTAATCAATCCTTTGATTAATCCCAAACTCAAGCATCTCATAACTAAGTATTCAATCTCATTTGAATTTTTCAATAATGAGATGCTGTTCAAAATCTCGTCATATTTAATACATCTACTTGTAGTTGGTTTGTTGAAAACTAATTCAATGAATGCCATTATACAAATTTTTTGTTTTAAAAACTCAATTTTTGTAGAAATATCAACAAAGTCATTCAATTGTGGTTGAGTGATTAATTCATTGAAACTTTTTAAATCACCATTATTTAAACTTAGAAGTAATTGTTTTAACCAATCATTATTTAAATACTTGAAAATATCATGCATTATAATTTCACCAAAATTGAAGATCTTATCACCTAACAAACCACTAATACAAATATCTTTAACAATTTCATTCTTATTGTTTAAATCATCTAGATTTGGAACACATGCGAGAAATAATAAACAATTATAATAAAAGGAATTGAAATCTCCTTTAACCTTCATTAACTTTGCCTTAATCAAATAATAACTTGAATTAACTCTATTATCAATAGAAATTGACAAATTATCAATTTTAGATTGTGATTGATCAATCATGCTATTTGCTTCATCGATAAAACCTAATTGTAATTTAACATTCGCAAGTTCATTTTCTAAATAGATTAGTGATTGTATTATTTCATAATTATTGATATCATTATCTGAAAAATTATTTGATTGACTCTTTTCATTCAATTTGGTAATCTTTTGTTTTAAGTTTGTTAAATATTCTAATGAATCTTGTGGTGTTGATTCGAATAATGAATCAACTAAAAATTCAACTAATTGTAATTGATTAATTTTATCACTAAATAATGAAATGAAATTATCAAATAGTTTCAATCTAATTGTTTTTGAATTTTCATTCTTGAAGATATCGTTCTTCAAAGTCTCTGATAATTGATACCATAACTTACGTTCATAATAATCTTCTAATGTATAAAAATGTGCAGCTAATTCAGGATCTACGGTTTCAATTTCGTCTCTTAAAGTGATCAACACATTTTCTGCATCTACTTCCATTGCCATTGTCGTTAATATTTGTATGTTTAAACAGATTTGCCACTGAATACAAAACAGTCTTTCTTTTACTGTATGAAGGCAAAATTGAGTTTAAACTGAGTTTTGGAAAAGGAACCAAATTCTGCGTGGTGCACAGAAGTTTTTGGTTTTTTCTATTTCTTTTTTTTTTTTTTTTTCATAAAATTAGGAAATATTTTTGCTATATTGTTAGGAAACCTAGCTTATTTATCAAAACACATCCAGAAATCGTTGACAATGACAACGGAAAAAAAAGTTGATGAAATGGATTCCATTTTGGAAGAATATGCTCCCATTTTGAAAAATCTAATTCGATTCTCGTCAGCTGTAAATGCCAAAGATATTTCATTTTATAAAAGTATTGATTCTTCAATAAAAGAATCTACCGAATTAATTAATTCAAAACTAGTTGATTCAATGAATGATATACTTAGATCCGCATTAACTGTTTCAAATGGTTTGTTGGATGATGAAACTTCATTCAAAAACGATTCAATTGTTGAAAACAATCAAGTCTTATCTAATGTTTTAGATACATTACTAGAAAAAGTTGAAATTAATATTGATAACCATTATAAGGCTAAAAAGAATAATAAAGTTTCTAATAAACAAACCAACAATAATGATAACTATGACGATGGATATACATATTTAGACAAAAATGATAGTAACGTTGGTGGTATGCCAAAATCAAACCCAAATATGGAAAAACCACAAGATAAATTTTTGACAAAAGTGGATAATTTCGAAACGACTCCTTTTAAGCCATTACTTAAAATAAAGCCAAACTCTCTAAAACCTTTAGAAGAATCATTAACACTAGTTGAATCAACTGATGAAATTCCGGAACATTATGAAAATCCTTATTCTTATGAAATTATGAATTCGGAATATCCTGAATGGATCTTATCAAACGTTTCAGAAAATGATAAATTTCAATCAATTCCCTGGGACGGATCACCAGAAGCAAAATGGATTGATTCACCTGAACAATTAGATTCATTATTAATAGAATTAAATAAATGTAAAGTGATTGCAATTGATTTGGAACATCACGACTATAGGACATATCATGGTTTAACATCTTTAATGCAAATTACAACCGATTCAAAGCAAGATTATCTTATAGATCCATTATCTCCAAAACTACGTCCATGTTTAATTAATCTAAATGAAGTTTTTACAAATCCAAATATTATTAAAGTTTTGCATGGTGCATTTATGGATGTGATTTGGTTACAACGTGATTTGGGTTTATATCTTGTTTCATTATTTGATACTTTTCATGCTGCTAAACAGTTATCATTAGGTAAATATTCATTAGCTTACCTGTTAGAAGAATATGTTAAATTTCGTACATCTAAAAAATGGCAATTAGCAGATTGGAGAATTAGACCTCTATCAAGTGAAATGATGGACTATGCTAAGGCAGATACTCACTTCCTTATTGAAGTTTTCTATAAAATGCATGAAGATTTATTAAAAATTCCAAATGCGTTACAAAAAACACTATATTCTTCAAGAAAAGTTGCATGTAGAAGATTTGAATATTCAACTTACAGACCAAAAAACTTATCATTCAATAGTAATAATGAAGTTGTAACTACTAATCAATCAGTTTCATTAAATGATGCAAATAATAAATTATCCTTAAATTTTAATAAAGATCTACCATGGACAAATTTAATTTTAAGTAATAATATTCTATTTGAAAGACGACCTTTGTTAGAAATTTTATTCAAATGGAGAGATAATGAGGCAAGAAAGGAAGATGAAAGTCCAAGATTTATTATAAGCGATTTTATGTTGGTATCATTAGTTAATTCATTTGAAATTGGACGTGATGAAGAAAGTGTTAATGTTAATTCAGTTATGGCAGTTATCAATAAAACCTCTAAATTTGGTGGTTCGTATTATGTTAGGAAGGCTGTAAAAGAATTAACTGAAGTAATTAAAGATGCATTGACTGAATTAAAGGGTATTGATCTAAATAAATTACTCATAACAAACGACAAAGCTGATGACAATTCAACTGTAATATCAAATGATCAAAAAAATGATGTTGACCTTTATGAATCTGTTAAAGACGTTAACAAGTTAAATGCTAACTTCAATAAATTTATGAATTTCTACAACAACAAGAATAAAACAGTTAATGGATCGACGGGTATATTAACAATTGAAAGTGCAAATGAAGATGGAATTTTTGCGATTGATTATGATAATAATGGAAATGAAAAAATTATCACGAATAAATTAGTTAATGAAAGAATAGATGAAGTTGTTGGATTCTTCAATGAAGATATGAACAGGATTGTCGAATTCGAAATTGATCAAGAAGATATTGACGAAATCGAAGAGCAACAACAAGAACAAGAATCTGTTGAGACATCAACTGAACCAGCAGTTAAACCAACTGATGAAATCATCACACTACGTAAGAAAAACAACACTTCTTATAAAAAGAGAAAAATTGATGAAATTGCGACTGGTGCTGATTTACTTAAAGTTGATTTTGATAAGAGTATTATGACCAAAGATGAAGATAATGGTAGAAGACGTGGACGTTCAAAGAGAGAACCAAAGAAACCATCATTTGACCCATATAGTAGAGATTTACTTTCAGATATGAATATTCCACAATTAAAAAAGAAGAAGATGGTTGATAGGGGTAAGAATATTATTTTTAAACAAAATAAATAAGTTATAATTCTGTATGTATAAAAAAAAAATCTATGTAATTCAAGCGTTACTTTCCTTTAATGATTCAGGTTGACCTTGCAATAAAGTAAAAGCTGGACCTTGTAATCTATCTCTACCTTTTAAGAAATCTAATTCCATAACAAAACAAAAACCTAAAATATTACCTTTACATTTTTGAATTAATTCACCAGCAGCATGTGCAGATCCACCAGTTGCTAAAATATCATCAACAATTAAAACATTTGCACCATCAGGGATGGATTCCTTTTGAATTTCAAAGAAATCTTCACCATATTCCTTTTTATAACCAACTTTATAAAGATCACCTGGTAATTTACCGGCCTTTCTAATAGGAACAAAACCTGCATCTAACGCTAATGCTAAAGTTGGACCAAAAAGGAAACCTCTAGATTCTAAACCAACAACATAATCAACAGTTTGATTGAAATTTTCTTCGATGTATAATTTGAATGCTAGTATAAGTTTATTAAATAATTGTGGAGATCTGAAAAGTGGTAAAAAATCTTCAAATAAGATACCTTCGCTTGGGAAATTTGGGTATTGATGAAGAGCAGATCTAAGTTCATCCGCTAGAGATTGAAGTTCTTGATTAGCGTGCATTTTGTGGTTAATGATAGATAATTTTAAAAAAAAAAAAGTATCAGTTGTGAATCTGTAATGTTATTTATTAGTAGTCTTTTTTTTTTCAGTGTGAAAAACACCAAATTTATTTATCATACTGAAAAATAAGTGTAAAAAAGCGGAAATTATAAACGGTAAAAAAATAAAAATAGGATGGAACGTCTTTTTTATTTCTTGATATCCTTGGTGAAAAAATAACGTTTTATGTAGATTACTAGTTACGGCTCTCAAAGTTTATCACTTCTAAGAGAAGATTACCGCTTGAAGTTTACTTACATGTTACTAACATCCTGTTTTTGGATTCCCCTATTATAAACTCTTCCCGCGTAAAGAACATGGCTTTCAATATTCTTACAACTTTTAACTAAAATAATAATACAAAATACTTACACATTATTGGTAAATGCATTCAATGGAGTGTCACTTCGGCTACGTTCATCTAAACCTTCATCACGCCTTCTAGAGTTACGACTTTTGAAAACAACCAGGTTGTCATCTAAGATATCACTCATAACTTCTGTAATATAATAAAATCCACCTTTTGAGGTCCAAGAAACTGAGTTTTCCTCATAAATATATTTGGTTGTCTTTAATCTATTCAATATTGATGTACAATTATTCCAGTCGATTTTATGACCTGCTGGAACAATTGGTTTCAAACTAATTATTTTTGTACCTATTTGTAAATCTTGAAATAATTCAATAACTTTTTTGTTTAAAGCACTATCAAATAGATAGTTATTAACTAAAATAACATTACATTTATCAACGATTTCTTTGACTGGAGGATTATTGATAAAGGACTGTTGTGAGAACAGTTTAACAAATCCAGGATTTAATCCAAAAATTTTACATCTATTTTCGAATTCTATAATTTGTAAATCTCCTAATACAGATGCATTCTCAACAATTTCAACACCATAACTATCACAACCAAATTCTAATGCAGCTTGAATAACACAATTTCCCACTCCTGAACCTAAATCTATGAATTTATTTTGAAAGTTTAGTTCACACTGGTTATAAACATTGGTTAAAAATGTTGGCATTAATTCACCATAAACTTCGTTTGAAAATGCTTTATAAAGGCTTAATTTTTTAGAATCTGGTAAAACACTCCTTAAGTAGCATTGATTTAATAATTCATAAACTGCAAACTTTGGGAATGTTTCTCTTTTCATTGTATACTCTAAAATTTTACCTTTATTTCTCAATAAATCAATTAAAACATTAAATTCTTCAATACAACGTAAAATCAAGTCAATGTCATTATTTTCAAATGCAGCAACATATCTACCGATAATACAATTTTCAGGTTCATCTAAATTCATAACTTTGAATTTTTCATCATCAGGGAAAAATAAAATTGACATTAATTCCATCATTTTACCAATTTCATCAAAAGGATTATAGTACATCTCATCCTTCGGTATTGCTAATAAATATTCTTCTTTATATTCAGAAAATGGATAATGTAAATTAGCTCTTTGAAATTTATAAACTTCATGATCTGTTTTATATAGCTTAATTTTATTTCTAATCATATCTGCTGCATGGATTATATTATTTGGTAGGGTTGGATCATTTTGCTTATGATAAATGAAGTCTTGGAAAAATTTCCGTTCTGAGGATATATTAATTACATCTTCATTACTCATATTTGTGAACCAAATTTGTTCAGGCTCTGGAGTTGACTCGGGTGAAGGATCTTTTTGGGTTTCTTCATCTTTATAATACTCATCATAATTATCTTCTTCATTATATTGATTATTACCATTATAATTATCTTCTTCATGATCATAATAGTCGGAAGGAATTGACGAACTTCTACTTCTAATTCTACTTTTACTATTACTTCTTTTCTTTCTTCCTCTCTTTTTATTGACATTATCAGTATTAGACTTTAGCTTTTTATGATTACCAATTCTTCTTATTGTACTATTTATGTATTCTTCATCATGATCCAATCTATCAACGGGTTTAACTTCTCTTTTTGTGGCAGTAAAAGGTTTACCACCTTGATTTGTAAAAAAAACCGAAGATTTTAATAACTGTGCAACTTGCCCACCATGATAAAAATTTGAGGAATTAATATCGTCATAAGTAATATCCAGATTTAAAGCTTTTTGTTTCTTTGCTTTCTTGGTTAGTTCATATTTTGATATGTAAGTACCTTCAGCAATAAGTCTTTTACGTTCAGCGTAGGCCTTTTGCATTTTTAATTTTCGTTGTTCTTCTTTCATTTTCTTTTTCAAATGGTATAATCTGGATGTTTCTCTTCGACGTTCAGTCTCTCTTTTCTTTTCGGCTATTTCTTCAGGAGTCAATTCGATTTCCTTTTTTTCTTCTTCTTGAACTAAATTACTAGATCCTCTAATAATTTCATCAAGTTTTTGTTCTTTAATCTTTTCAATTTTCAGACTTGATTGACGTATATTGTTTGATGATCCCGCTAATTCCATATACCAAGATGAGTCTTCCAATAATTTATCTAATTGATTTCTTTTACGTTTTCGCTTTGTACTCTTTGCAGGAACTGAAATACTATCAGTAGTCTCAGAACAATCTGGGTTTGATTTGTTAACAGCATCATCAATCAATTGATTCTCTTCTTTAATATTTGTACTAAATTGTGATTCTGTAAATTCATTTTTGATTGTTTTAGGTATACTAACATTAACTTTAACTTTAATGTTATCTTTAGTATCATTAACTTGGTTTAATATATGATCAGCATTTAACGATATAGAAGGCTGCAAATTGGAATCCGCCATGTAATTACTTCCTTCATTTTCATCTGTCTGTGTCATTTTCCCCCTACTCCTGCCAGTTTATACAGATACCCAAAGATTTTTATATTAAAAAATTTAACAATTAAACAATAAACAAACTGACTTTAATCGCCAAACGTCCATTCGAGGAAAGTGAAATTTATGTCATACTTTGCGAATTGTA
Source organism: Pichia exigua (assembly GCA_030570195.1). Classification (NCBI taxonomy): domain Eukaryota; kingdom Fungi; phylum Ascomycota; class Pichiomycetes; order Pichiales; family Pichiaceae; genus Pichia; species Pichia exigua. The sequence continues at coordinate 796 of JAJLVI010000057.1, read as the reverse complement.
TAAATATAGGGGTATTTAACAATAAATATTTATTTAAAATCAAATTATCAACTATAACAATACTATTGTTTCTAGTATATGTGTTTTCGGGTAAGGTAGAGCAAAAATACCATCAGAAATTCCTAGAACAGAGTTAAGAACTAGAGAACTCTAGTTTAGTATATCGAGAAACAATACAGACAAAAAATATCGTCGATCGACCCTCTTCTACCACTGTTTTACCTAACATTTCCTATCTAACTACAAAGCAACAAGCATCCATGAAGTTATACATTAACGGGTTATATAAATTGGTTTTATTTCAAGTAAATTAATTTACTATTAAATATTTGGATTGGAAAAAAATCTAAAGCCACATGAAGTTTAAAACAGCAGAGGGTCACACCAGGAACAACGATAAGGTATATCGATGCACAAATTGCAATATTAACAGAAAGAGAGCAATCAAAAACAGCCGAACTCACCAACCTATATGATGCAGTTGATGATGCAGTTGATGATGCAGATCTAGAAATTACTAGAGACAAACGGCAGCAAATCATCCGAATCAAGAAGCTGAATAAACTTGATTTGGAGGCTCGGAAGTTGAATGCAGAAATAGCAGCCAACTATGCTACAATAGCAAAAGCTGCTAGTACCACTTCAGTTCATATTCTTAAAAAAAATTAGGTTTGAATTAGCCAGAGAAAAGAACTTGAATAATTACAAAGATACATTGCGTCTAGAAGTTGTTCCGTATATCTACGGTGATGGCCCATCAATCCACATCACCACTCCAGCAGATATTACCTTTATG
>JAJLVI010000056.1:0-44629 GCA_030570195.1 Pichia exigua | reverse complement strand
ATCCATTCTTCCACATGGTTCGACCGTTACAGGTGTTGATTCATCATCACCATCGTCAACCACTGGAGTTGATTCATCATCATCCTCATCGTCAACCACTGGAGTTGATTCATCATCATCCACATCGTCAACCACTGGAGTTGAGTCGTCATCATCCTCATCGTCAACCACTGAAGTTGAGTCGTCATCCATTCTTCCACATGGTTCGACCGTTACAGGTGTTGATTCATCATCACCATCGTCAACCACTGGAGTTGATTCATCATCATCCTCATCGTCAACCACTGGAGTTGATTCATCATCATCCTCATCGTCAACCACTGGAGTTGATTCATCATCATCCTCATCGTCAACCACTGAAGTTGAGTCGTCATCCATTCTTCCACATGGTTCGACCGTTACAAGTGTTGATTCATCATCACCATCGTCAACCGCTGAAGTTGAGTCGTCATCCATTCTTCCACATGGTTCGACCGTTACAGGTGTTGATTCATCATCACCATCGTCAACCACTGGAGTTGATTCATCATCATCCTCATCGTCGACCACTGGAGTTGATTCATCATCATCACCATCGTCAACCGCTGAAGTTGAGTCGTCATCCATTCTTCCACATGGTTCGACCGTTACAGGTGTTGATTCATCATCTATTTTTGACGGCGTTTCATCTGTTGCAACCGCTTCGCAAAATCAAGTATACCCATCCGACTCAACCACCTCAGATTCTGTATCTAATATCACCAAATTATCATCCGGTGAAGATATTAGCTCCGCACCTGGTTTAATTGTTTCTAGCTCAATTTCTAACAATTTAACTGTTGCTTACGTTGCTACTGATACGGCAACAAAGAACTCAGTATCCAATATTATTACCAGTGTTCATCCGATTGTTGGAGGTGAAACTGATGATTCATTATCTTCATCCACTACTGTCAGTCCAGTTAGTACTGATGAAACTAAACAATCATCCACTTTGACCAATGTTCGTCCTATTGTTGGCGGTGAAACTGAATACTTATTATCCTTAACAAATTCACCTACAACATATTATTCTGGTACAACATATACTGTAACTCTTACAAAAGCTAACACATATACCACTACTGCTTATACAGAAACCACTAGTGTGGTCCTTATTACATTATCTTCAACATCCGGTGATGAAATCATTGTTCATACAACCGTGGCTACTACCGTTGAAACCATTCCAGTTTCAACTACTATTGTTACTGCTATTGTTACTGAAACCTCAACATATTGTCCATTTAGTGACACAACTGGATATATTTCAGTTGTTCCTTCAGCTACAACTACTGTTGAGCAACAAGATGTTGAAATTTTATCTACTACATCAGTTGTTCAAGCGCAAGACGCACAGACGATATCAATTGCAACAAATAACCAACAACAAGGAGGTGTTGAAACTTCATCAATTACCCCACAGGAATCTGTTACTTCAACCGACAATGTTTCAAACTTGGAATATTTCAATGCATCTCATAAGTTAACAATGAACTCTAACTTGATTGCAATTATTTCAATTATTTCAGCTTTACTCTATATGTGAATAATTTCATTCACTTTTCTTGCGTGTTTTCTTTTTAATGTTTACTGTTTTCAGTATTAACATCTTTTCTAATCATTCAATTATTTATTTATATATATTTATTCGTTGATTTCATATTATATATACAACTTTATAGACTTTAAATTTTCCAACATATTATTAATATACGTTTAAGTTTATTATCTGAAAATAAATAAACGTGCAAGGGTCTTCAAATGGAAACTATAAGCGACTAATTGAAATCTAAAATCTATAGCGGGTATAAAATCAAATGTGAAGTAAGAGCTTGCAATTTGATTTGATCTAATCGCTTTTGATAATGTAATATGTTTTACCTCTTTTTTTTCCGTTTAAAACATACAGAATAAGTTCATATTAAAACATGGCTGATAAATCACAGAAACCACAGGTTCCGAACGGCTGGGTTGCCGTTTGGGATGATAAATATAATGGTATGTGTTATAAATTATCGATTGAAAGCGTTAATCTTCTAACCATTTGTTTAGTAACTATTTCTATTCGTTATTATTGAGGAATACTAACATTAATTTATGATTTTATTCGAAATTTAGAATGGTTTTATGTTAATGAATCTACAGGAAAATCACAGTGGGAAGCACCACAAGGTACAATAATGCCAAACATTGCACCACCATCTTATGAAAGACCAGCAGCACCACCACAACAACAGCAATCACAATCAAGATCATACCAACAATCTTTTACACAACAAGGCTATCAACAATCATACCCACAGCAAGGATATCAACAATCATACCCGCAAGCACAATATTATCCTCAGCAACCAATGTATCAACAACAACCTGTTTACGTTCAACAACAACAACCACAACAACAATCAAAACGTAGTGGTGGTATGGGTATGATGGGAGGTCTGGCAATGGGTGCAGCTGGTGGTTTATTACTTGGTAGTGTGTTAGATCATGATGAGAATAACTATTATATAGAAAACAATTATGATGATTCAGGTTTTGCTGGTGGTGATGATTTCGGTGGCGGTGATTTTGGTGGGGATTTTTAACTTAATACTAAAATTGATGCTTTAATATTGATATTCATTCTTAATGTAAATATATTATTAGAATAATGAAAGTTTATCATATTTTTAAAGCTTTACCTACATTTTATACAGTTTAGAAAACATTTATTTTTAAAGTTTTGCACCTTTGTCAATTGACACATATATAGATGCATACACATTTTTATAATTTGAATAAAAGTTAACTAATTAATAGTAAAATTGTAGTAGTAATGAGTGTAGGATATAGATTTAAAAAGCGAAATTGCCCGACATATTTTAACCACATGATTTTACAAATAAGCAGCTCCATCATAAAGAAAACTGATTTTTTTATTTTTAATTTTAAGAAAATTAGCAATAATCAAACTCAAATGACAATGAATAAAGAACAAAAGACAAGACGACATTTAGTTGCCGGGTTTATTGGAGGGTTAACATCAGCAATTTGTTTACAACCGTTGGATTTACTTAAAACTAGAGTTCAACAAAGTAAAGATAATTCAATTTCAACAGTTTTAAAAAATATATCAGAAATTGGACAATTATGGAGAGGTACATTACCAAGTGCGGTTAGAACATCTGTTGGTAGTGGGTTATATTTATCAACATTACATATTGCAAGAAATAACATTTCAAAATTGAAAAATTCAGAGACTCCAGTTTTTAATGTATCATCTAAATTACCAAAATTATCAGCATATGAAAATATTTTAATTGGTATGATATCAAGATCATTTGTGGGATATTTAACAATGCCAATTACAGTTATTAAAATTCGATTTGAATCTAATTTATATAAATATAATTCAATGAAGGATGCAGTTTTAAATATATATAAATATGATGGTATTAGTGGGTTTTTTAGAGGATTTGGACCCACAGTTTTAAGAGATGCACCTTATGCAGGATTATATATTTCATCATACGAACAATTAAAAACAACATTACCTAAAGTAATGAATTTAAATAATCATTTGAACAATGATAATGTTGAATTAGGTCATTTTTCATCCGGTTTAATTAATTCAACAAGTGCAATAATTGCATCAATTTTTGCAACTTCAATAACTGGACCGTTTGACACAATTAAAACAAGAATGCAATTATCACCAGAAGTTTATCGAACTTTTACTCAAACTACAGTTAAATTATATAATGAGAATTGGAAATCTTTTTTCGATGGTTTATCATTAAGATTGATTAGGAAAGCAGGTAGTGCAGCAATTGCATGGTGCATTTATGAAGAATTAGTTAAAATATAAAATGATATTATTGTATACCCTTGTATATATATAAAATATGGATAATTTTATAGATCTTAAAACCAATATTCTCCCATCCTTTTTTTAATCTAATTTTTCCCAGTGTTCAAAACTTGATTCAGGTATAACGAAATGACAATTAATTGGATTTAAATTTGGATAATTTAAAATACTTAGAGCACATAATCCTAGAAATGAGTGCAAAGGATCAGGCAGTTCATTAATATCCGTAGTTTTATTAAAACCACCCATTTTCAAATTTTGAGTTTTATTGACCAAAAAATCAATTGCTAAATCTTTATTAATTAAATTTGACATATTTAATAAGCTTAGTGAACTTAAACACCAAAATACATAACATGTATCACCATATTTATTTAGTCTACCATTGAATCCTCCAATATCATCTAAATCTGAATATTCATTATTTATTAATTCTAAATTGTTAAACTTATTAAAATCAATTTGCCGATGTATTAGAAAATCAATTAATTTATTTTGTTCTTTAAGATTTAAATCTTCATTAATTAAATTTAATGAATCAACTGCACAAAATATCATACCACTATGAGATTCATCACCTGAAGACATTGAAAATCCACCATCAAAATTTTGTAGTTTTAGAATATACTTTTTAAGATTCCTTAAATTTAAAAATTTTGAGATTTTATCGTTTGATCTTAATAATATTTTGGAGATAGTTATTGCAATCATACAATATCTTAGATCTTTATCAGCTCTTTCAAATTCAGGTTGCAAAATATTTGTGAATCCACCATTTTTAGATTGACATTTAGAGACAAAATTCATAATTTTGTTAACATTTAACCTTGATAAATCATCATTCAGAATAATCAAACACTGCAATGAGAAGCAAATCGATGCTAATTCAATTGATGATTCATCATTTAAATAAATTGTAGATGAGCCTCTAAATCCAGCATAGCTTTGGGTTTCTATATAATGTGAATATATATAATTTATAAATGATTCGATTTCAAATTTTGAAAACGTTGTATTCAATGTGCCTAGTATTTCTAATGATGCTAATGAGAAATATGCAATGGCTAATTTATTACTGTCTTCAGATTGATATTTACTTGGTAATAAAGATAAAAATCGTTTATGACACAATGTGTGTTTTTTAACATTTAGTTCAGTCATTATTGGTTAGTTTAAAGATATACAGAAATTAGTTATGTTAATATGTTAGAAGTATTGAGTTTTTCAGTTTTCAAATGTGGCGCGTGCGGTGGCTAGTGCGGTGGCGCGTACAAGATATGAATAACATATCAAGATAGGTTAAAAAAGGTAGTGAAGAAGTGAATAAAATGTACATATTATAATTATATATAGATATATATTAATCATTAATTTCAAGATAATTGATATAGTCAATATCAATATAAATTGAGAATCCATTATTTAGCATTAAATTTGATAAATGTTTTAGTTGTTTTAAAATTAATTTAGTTGAATCATCAGATGGTATAAAAACATCCGAATTATTATTATTAGAAAGTTTTGAAAATTCGATATTTAGAATTTTTTCAATTTCTAAAATATAAATATTAAAGTTTTTCAGCGTGTTATTCATATTCTTATTACTAATATTATTGCTATTCCAAATTTTTAAGAGTTTCTGTAGAATTTCAATTGAATCGTTTATTGTGAACATGCCTTTAATTAAAGAAATTAGTAAATAGATTGAAATATTTGAAAATTTATAATAAAATAAATTCAAATTTGAAAGTGATAAGCTATTATTATTAATTAAATCAATTAAAATAACTGAATTTTGGAAAGTTGCATTTGAAATAACTGTAAAATTTGGTATATCAGGCTTTGGGAATAAATTTGAAGGCTTGAATAAAATTGTTAGAATATAATAGTATTCTTGTGATATCCAAGCGGCAAAAATTTGTAAATTGAAGTGGGAATTTTCACCAGTAAATTGATTTAAATCTAACTTTGATAATAAAATTCTACATTCGTTATACCATACATCGGCATCTTGTCTTAAATTTGATAGTAATAATAATTTTTCGGAATCAACTGAAATATTTGAATTGATTAAATATAAATTTGAAATTATTTTTGATTTTATTTTTGACATTTTAATAATTATATTTTGAATTAAAATTTTATTTTCTTCATCTTTTGTAATTGCAATAGGTAATACCACGTCAATATTATTGAGATTAAAATTTGGTTGATTACAATTAATTGAAGAAATTAAAGAATCAATTATGAAAATTATCCAAAATAATCTATTTAAGTATTCAAAATCTGATAATGATATATTATTATAATTTGATTTGAAATTTTTCAAATTTCGATTTAAGTTTAACTTTTTAGTGAAATTTGTTAATATTGTTAAAATAAAGCAAATTAGTTCTAAACTGGAATTATTCAAAATTGAAATTATTTGTAATAAAGTCAATAATCGTAAAATTTGAATATTCGATAAGGGATGAACTTTTTTTTGTAATAATTTATAAGCAATTGTAAAAATAAACTTTTCAATTGATGAGGATGGTGATGGTGATGGTGATGGTGATGGTGATGAACAATTTTGATTCTTAGAAATCAAAATTGAACATGTCAAGATTAATAAGAACTCAATTGTATTGAAATAATCATCAAGTGATAAATCACTTAAATCATTTAAACTATTTGGATTATTTTTGAAATTTTGAAATTTATCAATTAAAAACCTACTATCTAAAAAAATTAAAAAGTTTAACATGAAATTGAAACTTGATTCATATCGATGGATCTGTAAATTGAAATGATTATTTAAGTTCATATTATTTTCATCAATTAAGTGCAATTTATTTGAAATTAAAATTAATAAGTCAAATTCAATTGAATAATCTGGATTATTATTACTAGTGTTGGAAAATTCAATTGAATTAAATTGATTATTATTGGTATTTTGGAAATTGAAGATTTTAGGCGAAGGTATATTGAAAGTATTATTAGTTGGAGAAGTTGAACTTTTGATTGAATTAGATCTTGTACGAATTGAGTAAGAAGGTGATAAAAAAGCATTAGAAAAACTTGGAGTAAGATTATTATTGTTGAGTAAAGGTTTTGAAGAAAGATGATCTAAAGGTTGGAAAGAATAAGAAGATAAAGGTGGTAAATAATCATTATTGGATAAACTGATGGATGTATTTCTTATTGGAGGTAGTTGAATGGGTAGAGGAGATTGTTTTGGGGACAATAAGGATTGATTATAAACACTAGGATTATTAAGTATGGAAATTGAATTTGAATTTGAAGTTGTTGAACTTCTTGGAGATAATAAAAATGAACTTGTGTCATTTAAAGAGTTATGATGAAGAGGAAGGTTATTGATTAAAATAGAAGGTGTATTATCACCAATACTTTCATTATCATTATCGATATCATTATCCTTATCATTATCATTATCAGAGATATCCGAAATGGAATTTGAATTTGTACGTATTTTCTTTAAAGTTGAGGAGTCGTCATTTAATAACAATAGAGATTTTCTCTTGTTTTTACGTTCAACATATTCACAAGATTCGTTTTGCTTATCACAATTTTTACATTTTGGTAAATGTTTTGAACATTTTTTTTTCAACCTTCTGCAACGGATACAAGCATATTGGTTAAAGAGGGGTTTTGTAGGGATGGATGAAGAACAGGAAGACATGGAGATGCTATTAATCTTTTAGATATTGCTTGATGATAATAAAGAAAGAAAAAAACGGATCAGCAACTGTAGGAGACTTTCCATTTTCCATTTTCCATTTTCCATTTTCCATTTCCATCAGGGTTTTAAGATCAGGGTCATCACTTCCCAAATTTGACAGATGGTTCAGCGGATAAGTTTTACACAGGCGGGCATTTTCCGATTGGGGATGACTCCGGTGCGTCCATTTTCCTCGCTTCTCCGCCTCCGCCTCGTTCCGGAAAGTGTCCGAGTGTGTGTGTGACGCTGCGGGCGGGAGGCGATTCCGAAAAGGGGAGGGGAGGCGGGGCTCAGCGCAGCTTTGGGCTGCCTGCGCGTCGATCGACGCTGCGTCGCCCATTGCGTCGCCCATTGCGTCGCCCATTGCGTCGCAATGGGCGGGTCGGCGGTCGGCGGTCGGCGGTCGGTGTTTGGCGGTGCGGCGGTGCACAGCGGTTCGGGGTTTCGGCGTGTTCGGGGGTTTGCTCGGCCGGGTGCTTCCTCCGCTGCTCCACCCGTGCACCAGTCCGGCCCACTAGTTTATCAGCTTTGAAATCTTGCGCAATAGACATATATGTATGTATTACAATATATATACATGTATACATGCAAACATATACAAATACATCTTCCCCGATCCATCATGTTGCCAAACTATCCATATCCTAACATATCCTCCCTTCATAAACGTTCCTCTGTAGCTTCTGAACGTCCCTATCTTCATAAACATGGTATGAATTCTTATGATAGATATTCTAATACTCCCAATAGTTATCCATACCCTCCTCCAGTTCATCAAATTCAACCTCATCTTAATCATTCAACTTCTTATCAAAGTTTAAATAATATACCAATCAACTATAATTCTAACTATACTTCAACTTATCCCCTTTATGGTTTGGATTGGACTACTACTACTACTACTTCTTCTTCGTCGTCGTCGTCGTCGTCGTCCTCGGATATTAATTATATTCAAAAAATTGCCTTATCAACGTACAGAGAAGACAATAAAAATAAGCTGGAAATTTTATTTGGCGGTGCTACCCACAACTCCGATTCTATTAACTTTATAAAAAAATTCGATTGTTTTGTAAAATACCCTATAACTAAGATTCAATGGGATCCTTCAATTTCGAATAATAATAACACTACTCAATCTACAAATCTTTTAGCTACAAGTTCTGAATGTCTAAGAATTTACGAAGTTCTTGAAGATAGTAACGATGATTTCAATGAGAATAATAACTCAAAATTAATTGAAAAGGCGGCTTTAACAAATTCAAAAATTTCAAATTTAAATCAATTACCCCCAATTACTTCTTTTGATTGGAATCATTTCGATAATTCCCATTTAATTACTTGTTCAATTGATACTACTTGCACTGCTTGGAATTTGGTTAAACAGACTTTCATTGCTAAGACTCAATTGATTGCTCATGATAGTGAGGTATTTGATGTCAAGTATATTTCAAATAATATTAACTTATTTACAAGTTGTTCATCTGATGGTTCTGTTAGACTATTCGATTTGAGAAATTTAGATCAATCAACCATCATTTATGAAAATAACAATAGTTCCGATACTAACTCTTCTAAAAAACTATTAAGATTAGCAACTTCAAACTATAATCAAAATCAAATTGCTGTATTACAAGAAGATTCTAATAATATTATAATATTAGACTTAAGAAATATAGGTTCTCCAGTTGTCACCTTAAATAACCATTCATCAGCTGTTAATTCAATTCAATGGCATCGAACTGAAAATAAATTATTATCTGGTGGTGATGACTGTCAAGTTTTAGTCTATGATTTAAACAATTATAATGAATCTCTATTACCTGATTTAAGTTATCAATCTCCTAACGAAATTAATAATGCTGTTTGGAATCCATCCGCTGACTGGGTGGGTATAGTTAATGGTAAACAATTCCAAGCAGTTAAACCTCTATAGTTTCTTGTGTAAAAGATTTAATTAATGTACAGTAGTAATGAAAAAAAAAAAAAAAATAAAAATAAAAAAAAAAAAAAAAATTCTTGGAGAAGTCAAACACCAATTCTTACACTTGACTCTGCTCGACTTCTCCCCTTCTGTTTTTGACTTCGTCCACCCCGGTCTGACCCTGTCCCGACTTCTCGCTTCTTCCTTATAAATTTATCAACTTCTAACATAATTTCAATAATTCATGTGAAAAGCACCTATAAAACCCATCAAATCCTATAAAAAAATCCTACTCCCTAATTTAATCCTTATTTCTTTCTTTTCAAGTTAAAAAAAAATAAAAAGTGGATTCTTTTATCATCTCTAAGTTTTATTGTTGTTGATCATCATTAAAACAGAAATATAGCCTTTTTCTTTAACATTCAGATAAACGAGATAAGAAAAATAAAGTAAAATTAGAAAAGAAAAATAGAAAAATAGAAAAATAGAAAAATATCCTAATATGTATGTTCTTATCACCAATTGATAAACCACTCATTAGCTTGAATATAATACTAACCGTTATCAGCTCTTTTTTTCTTTTTTTTCTTTTTCATTAGACAATGCTTAGAAGTACAAAATTAATATCTAAAAAAACATATAAACTAATAACTAGATTTCAATCTTCAAAAGTTGATATATCAAGTGAAAAATATACAAGTTTATATAAGATCTCAAATAAATTTGAAAACTTGGATACTTTCCAAAGAAGACATTTAGGTCCCGAACCAACTGATGTTAAAAACATGCTCAAAGAAGTAAATTCCAATAATCTAAAAGATTTTATTTCAGAGGTAATTCCAAATGAAGTATATATTGGCAGAAAATTAAAAATCAAACCTTCCAATGGATATACAGAAACTGAAATGATTGAAAAATTGAAAAATTTAGCTTCCAAAAATAAAGTTTTACGTTCTTACATTGGTAAAGGTTATTATGGTACCAATTTACCTTTAGTTATTCAAAGAAATTTATTAGAAAATCCTGCTTGGTATACCTCTTATACACCATATCAAGCCGAGGTTTCACAAGGTAGATTAGAAAGTTTATTAAATTATCAAACTGTTGTATCTGATTTAACTGGGTTACCAGTTGCTAATGCTTCTTTATTAGATGAAGGTTCTGCTGCTGCGGAAGCAATGATTTTATCTTATAATTTTACCAGAGGTAAAAAAAACATTTATTATATTGATTCAAATATTCATGAACAAACTATTTCTGTCTTATTAAGTAGAGCAAATACTTTAGGTATTGAAATTAAAGTTATTGATTTATTTTCAGAAAATGGTTTTCAAAATTTGAGAGAGAATATTGATAAAACTTGTGGTGTTTTAGTTTCTTATCCTCAAAGTAATGGACAATTACCTTCAATTATCAAATTACAAGAAATTTCAAATTTAATTCATTCAAATAAAGGTTTATTCTCCGTCACTTCTGATTTGTTAGCTTTAACTTTATTACATCCTCCTTCAAGTTTTGGTGCTGATATTGTACTTGGTTCATCTCAAAGATTTGGTGTTCCAATGGGTTTTGGTGGTCCACATGCTGCGTTTTTTGCTGTTACTAAATCTTTACAACGTAAAATGCCAGGTAGATTAATTGGTATCACTAAAGATAGATTAGATAAACCTGCTTTAAGATTAGCATTACAAACAAGAGAACAACATATTAAAAGAGAAAAGGCAACTTCAAATATCTGTACTGCTCAAGCTTTATTAGCTAATATTGCTGCTAATTATGCAGTTTATCATGGTTTAGAAGGTTTAAGAAATATTTCAACTAAAATTTATGGTTTTACAACTATTTTAGCAAATGAAGTTAAACAAAATTCTAATTCTGAAATTGTTAATACATCTTGGTTTGATACTTTAACTATTAAATTAAATGATATTTCATCTAATCAATTAATGGAAAAGGCGGTTAATGAATTTGGTATTAACATTTTTAAGGTTAATGATTCAACCGTTCAACTATCATTAGATGAAACTGTTTCTAAAAATGATTTAATTGATTTAATCGAATTATTCACCGGTAATAAGAAAACTTTAGATGATGTTAAAATTCCTCAATTACCAAATGAATTAATGAGAAAGGATGTTATCTTATCAAATCCAGTTTTCTCAAATTATCATTCAGAAACTGCAATGTTAAGATATTTATATTCATTACAACAAAAGGATATCTCCTTAGCATCATCAATGATTTCACTTGGTTCGTGTACAATGAAATTAAATGCAACAGTTGAAATGATTCCAATTACATGGCCTGAATTTGCATCTTTACATCCTTTTATTCCAAAGGATCAAGCAACTGGTTATATGGAGTTAATTAAAGAATTAGAAGCTGATTTAGCAGATATTACTGGATTTGCTAAAACTACTTTAATGCCAAACTCTGGTGCTCAAGGTGAATATACTGGATTATCAGTTATTAAACAATATTTACATGTTATTAAAGGCGAAACTAATAGAAATATAGTTTTAATTCCTGTTTCTGCTCATGGTACAAATCCAGCATCTGCAACAATGGCAGGTTTTAAAGTTATTCCAATTAAATGTTTAACAAATGGTAATTTAGACTTAGAAGATCTGAAAAAGCAAGCTGAAAAACATTCAGAAAAATTAGCTGCAATTATGGTCACTTATCCATCAACTTATGGTTTATTTGAACCAACAATCAAAGATGCATGTAAGATTATTCATGAAAATGGTGGTCAAGTTTATCTTGATGGTGCAAATATGAATGCACAAGTTGGTTTAACATCACCTGGTGATTTAGGTGCTGATGTTTGTCATTTGAACTTACATAAAACTTTTGCAATTCCACATGGTGGTGGAGGTCCAGGTGTTGGTCCAATTTGTGTTGCTGAACATTTAGCAGATCTTTTACCAACCCATCCATTATGTGAAACAACCAATTTAAATGTTGAAAATGCAATTAAACCCGTTTCTTCTGCACCTTTTGGATCTGCTTCAATTTTACCAATTCCTTATGCATATATTAAATCAATGGGTGGTGATAATATTGCATTTTCATCAGCAACTGCAATTCTCAATGCAAATTATATGATGTACAGATTAAAGGATGCATATAAAATTTTATTCCTTGGTGAAAAATCAAAGGATGGTTGTGATGAAATTAAATATTGTGCACATGAATTTATAATTGATTTAAGACCTTTTAAATCCGTTAATATTGAAGCAATTGATGTTGCCAAAAGATTACAAGATTACGGTTTTCATGCTCCAACTATGTCATTCCCAATTCCAGGTACTTTAATGGTTGAACCAACAGAATCTGAAAATAAAGCAGAATTGGATAGATTTATTGATTCCATGTTATCAATTAGAGAAGAAATTAGATTAGTTGAAGAAGGTAAAAGTAATGGTTTGATTTTAAAGAACGCTCCACATCCATTGTCTGATTTATTAGAAACAAGTGAAGAAGAATGGTCAAAGAGAGGTTATACTAGAGAACAGGCCGGTTTCCCATTACCTTATTTGAAGAATTTCAAAACTTGGCCAACCGTTGGTAGAGTCGATGATACTTATGGTGATCTGAATCTGATGTGTACCTGTCCAACTGTTGAAGAAGTTGCAAGCATGGATATTTAGATTCGAAGTGTTTTTTCGTTTGTTAATGTGTTTTTTTCTTTTGTGTAGTTTGTTTATTTTATAGATTTTTAAGTTATTGTTTCGGCCAATCATATTCATTGTAATTTATCCATGTAATCATAATTTGAAGTACTTTTCTTTTAATAAATAGAATTTTAAAGTTTAAGATATAAGGAAGAAAATTACAAAAAAAATAAATAAGAGAAAAATATAAATATTTGCAAATTTATATTAAATAAAACTAGAAAGAAAAATTAAAGTTAAAAAGAAAAACTTTAATTCTGGATAAATTTCATAAAAAATTGTATGGATTTTTGTTTTTAATAAATATTATTAAATGTTTGTGTATATATATATATATTATGGAATATCGTTGTTTTTTTTTTTTTTTAATATTTTTTGGTTTTATATTTAGTTTACATTATTTGGAATGGATGTATTAATTTATAGGAACTTAAATGCGAATAATTTGAAATAAATAAATCTGTGTTATTTCTAATTGAATTATCTATCAACTTCACCGAAAACTAAATCCATAGTACCAATAATTGCAACAGCATCAGGTAATAAATGACCTCTTGAAATAAAATCAAAAGCACCTAAATGAGCAAAACCTGGAGTTCTAATCTTACATCTGTAAGGTTTTTCAGAACCATCAGAAACAACATAAACACCCATTTCACCCTTTGGCGCTTCAATTACAGTATAAGTTTCACCTTGTGGAACTTGATAACCTTTTGTGAAAAGTAAGAAATGATGAATTAAAGTTTCCATATCATTCTTCATTAATTCTTTTGAAGGTGGAGAAATTTTGAAATCTTCAACTTTAACAGGACCTGCTGGCATGTTATTAATACATTGTTCTATAATTCTTAATGATTGTCTAAATTCTGCCATTCTAATTAAATATCTGTCATAACAATCACCCTTTGTACCAACTGCAATATCGAAATCAACTAAATCATAAGCATCATAAGGTTGAGCTTTTCTAATATCATAAGGAATACCAGAACCTCTTAACATAACACCTGATAAACCATATGCTAATGCGTCTTCTGCATTAACTATACCAACATCAATTGTTCTTTGTTTCCAAATTCTATTATCAGTCAATAATTCTTCAGTTTCATCAATTCTATCACCGAATTGAGTTGCCCACATATAAATATCATCTAATAAACCAAATGGAATATCTTGAGAAACACCACCCGGTCTGAAATAAGCTGAATGTAATCTCGCACCTGAAACTCTTTCATAAAATTCCATCAATTTTTCTCTTTCTTCGAAACCCCACAAGAAAGGAGTTAAAGCACCAACATCCATGGCATGTGATAAAACAGACATTAAATGGTTTAAGATTCTTGTTATTTCACCAAATAGAGTTCTAATATATTTTGCTCTAATTGGAACTTCAATGTTTAATAACTTTTCAACTGCTAAGGCAAAAACTTGTTCATTTGTCATCATGGAAACATAATCCAATCTATCAAAGTAAGGTAATGCTTGCATATAAGTTTTGGATTCAATTAACTTTTCAGTACCTCTATGTAACAAACCAACATGAGGATCAGATCTAACAATTTCTTCACCGTGTAATTCTAAAATTAATCTTAAAACACCATGGGCAGCTGGATGTTGGGGACCAAAATTTAATGTGAAATGTCTAATTTTGGATTTCTTGACAGTGTGATCAGGAGCATCTTCATTTGACAAAGTCCAAGTTTCCCAATTTTTTGCTTCGTCGATGAAATCGGAATAATTACCCATTGCAGAATTAATTTCTAAATTAACGGTTGATTTGAAACCATCATCCACACCTTCAGGAACAACAGATTCACCATCTTTATCACCTCTTTTCTTAACAATATAAAAGTCATTATCTGTGGAAGTTTGTTCAGTTCTATGAAGTCTTGGTAATTGTCTTAAAACTCTTGAATTTGATAGATTTCTTTGGTAGACAGTGGAAGCATGTCTAAAGCTTGATCTTAAGGTTGAAGAAAGCATTGCGATAGCTTATGGATGCTGAGCACTGGCAAAATAAACAATCCAATAATTTTAATAATCAACCAACCAGAGACTGTCTTTTTCGAACATCATCAATTTCAACTTGTAGTTCTCAAGTGTAAAATTTGAATTCCCCTCACAAGAAAAACCAATTTTCATTTTGCGGTCGATCGTCGCTGTTACCCGGATTTCCTCGTTTTTTTGTTTTTTTGTTTTTTTGTTTTTTTTTCTCCTTTTCTCCTTTTCTCCTTTTCTCCTCTTTTTCCCAACACTTTCCACTTTTTTCAAAATTTCCCCTCTGTATTTCGTGGGTTTAAAGGGTTTTCCCCCGGCATGCTCGAAGCTTCCATGGGAAAAAAAAGAGGCGCCCATAAAATCTTCCCCCAATTTGCAAAATGCTCCGTCTATTTCCACAACATGAATCTTGCATGCGCAAGATTGGATTGTTATAAAAGCGTTGCAAATCGCTGTGCTTCAATTTGCCACTGTAATTCCGCTGTTCTTTTTTTCTTTTAGCAACCAGTTAATAGCTTAAAACTACTTATACAATGCCAAGACAATCTTCAAGAAGACCAGCTACTCATTCCTCCTCATCATCTTCAGGTCGTTCCCTTTTTGGTGGTAACTCCCAATCCAGATCTGCTTCTACCATGGCTGCTCCAGCAGCTTACAGAAGTCCTGCCTCAGCTCCAGCTCCAGCTCAACACGCATCTGCTCCAGTCAGTGCTCCAGCAGCAGCAGCAGCTCCACAACAACCAGGTTTATTTGCACAAATGGCAACTACTGCAGCCGGTGTCGCTGTTGGTTCTGCTGTCGGTCATACTTTAGGTGCAGGTTTAACTTCTATATTTTCAGGTTCAAGTTCAAGTGATGCACCAGCTCAACAACAAGCACAACAAGTTCCTGTTGCACAATCTCAATCTCTTGCGAATGAAACCGCTAACGTTTGTGATACTGATGCAAGAAATTTCACTAGATGTTTAGAAGACTCAAATGGTAATTACCAAGCTTGTGATTTCTATTTACAACAATTGAAGGCATGTCAAGCTGCTGCAAAGCAATACTAATTTTAACAGCTTACTTTCACTACAAATTATTGCTGTAATTATTGCTTTTTTTTCCTAATATATAAAAGATTTTAAGAATTGAAAAATTAGATTATATAATGTTATTATTTTAAATATATTATTCCCCTCATTTTTACAGTCTTTTATTAATCTTGTATAAAGCTTATAGAACCCTCACATAATAGAACTTTTTTAATAGAATTAATTCAGTTTAGAATTCACACTCCCTTACACTAGATTAAAAGACCCACGTTTTATGGTTTCGTTTGTCCGTTCTAAATCCGGATAAAATTTCAGATTTCTTAGGAACCTTTTTTTTTTCTATTTTCTATATTCAATTTTTATTAAAAATTAGCAAAGATTTATAAATAGCAACTATACAACATAAAATGGTCATCTATGATAAATCCATTTCGTTTTGAACAAGCATATCTAAAATAACAGATGGGGGTCTACTATTCTTCTTATTAGATTTGTTTGATTCAGAGTTTGGTGATTTATTATTACTACTCGTCGTAGTATTATTAATAAAACTATTATTAATTATTTTTTCTAACTCATTCAATTCCATTGATGTGGTTCTCGAATGTAACTTGTTATCAGCATTCACATCTTTATTTTCACTATTAATGTCAAAATT
The DNA here is from genome assembly GCA_030570195.1 of Pichia exigua. Lineage (NCBI taxonomy): Eukaryota > Fungi > Ascomycota > Pichiomycetes > Pichiales > Pichiaceae > Pichia > Pichia exigua. Next base: position 27,749 of record JAJLVI010000056.1, on the reverse strand, counting down.
CTCAAAATTTTCTAATTTACTAATTGATTTAGTTTTACGTTTTTTAAAATCAGTTGGTGTTCCTATAGTGTTTGTAGAAACTGGTAAACCTTGCGAAACGTCTGTTACATTTGCTTCTTCATTGATCAATGCATTAATTGGTGAAATAAATGAGTTTCTACTACGACCTGCATTTGCTGAATATGGTAAGATATTTGTTTGCTGCGTTAATGCATTACGTAAAGCATGACCTTGTCTTGAGACTTTATCATTAGCCAAAACAATTGAAGCTGATGATGTAGATGAAGACGATGTATAATTATCTGATGAAACGGTTGATTGATATAAACTATTAGGTGAGGAAATTCCATAATGTGCTTTCTTCTCATCAAAATATGATGAATCATAGTTCAGTAAACTTAAGTTACTTTTGGTGTCATTAATTTGATTATAGTCACCGCCATTTCCAAAATAATCATCAAAATGTGTTGCTATTTTTGCAGCTTTACGATTCTTTAACCAAAACCAGAATTTAGCTATAAAAATAATCATAAATATAGAAATTATAATTGTACCAGCTGCAATAAAAACTGTGCCATTAACATTTTTTGATTCCATCAAATATGGATTATCTACATCTGGAACTACTGGTACGAAAGTTTCAGTAGACGAAAATGAATTAGATGTAGTACTTGTTGTAATGCTTGCTATAATGCTTGTTGTAATACTTTCATCAGTACTTGTTATACTATTTTTCCCGGTTTGTGTAGATGAAATTGACATGATGCTTTAAAATGAATGACTGTTTATACTTGAAAGGGATATATTAAAGGTAAGAGATGTTAAATAACTTTGAACAAATGGGAATAAGTGCAGAAAAAAAAGAACAAAAAGAGAGAGAGAAAATATATAAATAAAAAACTGCATAAAAAGAATAACTATATTAAGTGATAAAGGACACAGTCGTGATATATACTTGGAGTATCCCTGAAAAATCAACAAAACACGCTTTATTTACGTGTATCATTTGCTTTAACAATGCATGGAACAAAAAAGATTCTTCTGACGGAGTTCTGACAGGTAAACAAACGCGCTCTGCGTAATTTCAACCGCGTTTTGTTCCTAGCAGGTGTACATATCTATTTACTATTTAATAACATTAACTATTGTAAAAAAACAATACTCTATAAATCAAGTGTTATACAGCTTTTATACTACAAATATTCTTTTATATGATCATCGATCTCTTAGAATCTCCACTCTGAATCTGCAGATTCAATTGCCCACGCAAACTTTTCTCTTAAAGTTTTGGTGAAAAGCTTTTCAATTGGAACATTGAACTTCTTTGCAAACATAACCGTAAGTCTTGGATCAATATAGTTCATCTTTGAGGTACCTAATGAAACAGCTGAATTTTCCTCTTTGTCCTTTAATTGTAAACTTGTGTTTCTAATTCTTTCGTCAAGTTTATCAACTTGAACCTTTAATTTTTCTGCCGTATATGTGTTCTTTTCCTCATATTTTTGTTTTTTTGCTTCTGATTGGTATTGTTTTGAAAGCTCTTTAGCCTTTTCCATTTTTTTCTTATAATCTTCTTTCGCATCGTTCATTTTAACCTTGTAATCTTCAGGCGATAAGTCTTTTTTTTCAAATCCTAATTTTTCTTTGTCTTTCTCATATTTTTTACCAATCTTCTCAATTTCTCTTTGTGACCAACGTGTGACAATTTCTAACTCTTTTTCCTTCGTTAAATCATCTATCTCTTCAAAATATTTTAAGTCTCTCTTTTTCATTGTTTTATCGATTTGTAACATTATTCTTTTTAATTTAATCTTTTGCCAAACCATTTCTTCAATTTTTTCATTAATTTTTTGAACACCTGCTTGATGAGCTTTTGGAATCGTACGTTGATGGTTACACAAAATAGCAACTTCTCTATTTGCTGCATTAAAAGCAACTACTTTCTCATTAACTGTGCCTTCATTTTTAATTATATCTAATTGATCTTGCATCGTCTTTGATGCATTGTACGTTCTGAAAACTTTTGCGGTTAAACCAGTCATGAATTCTTGAAAATATTTGTTTAAAATTGATGGATCTAACCTATCAAATAAATCATCTCCCGGCTTTTTAGGATCCTTTTTGAATATTTTCAAATTCTTGAAAACTTGCTGATCAACTTGCACTTCTTGATAAAATCTAATGGAATCTTTACCCAGAAAATCAAAAACTATCGTATTTGGAGGTTTCAGGAAAACATGTTCAAATCTTAATGAACAACATCCAACTGTATCCGCTTCATCATCTCGCTTTTCACCTCCCGCTCTTAATGCAAAAACATCAATCAAATAAGTTGCAGTAGCAATCTGTCTATCAATCATCAAATTACTTTTTAATTTTGTTCTATAATCATTTCTAATCCTGTCAATATGTTGTTTTAATTCCCTTGCTTTCTCGAATTTTTTAAAATCACTCATACCTTTAAAAGATGAATTCTGTGAGAATCTAACATACTTGACATTATTCATAATATTTTCTTTCCACATGGCTAACCAGGTAACTGTATTATCATGTTTAATTTCACCCCAAGTGTGACCTTCAGGTGCATCTGGAATAGGAGCATCTTTCCCTAAATTTAAAGTAATATCTTCAGCTCTAACTCTTCTCTTTAACTTACCTGTTTTCGGATGGGCACCACGACCACGAAATAATCCTGGTGGTTCAACACGAAAGTTACCAACTTGCTCCTTTCTACCATTCAACAAACAAAATTTGAATTTTTCTTCTGATTTTTCCTTTTCTTCCTTCAATCTTTTCTTTTCCTTTGGTGACAATAGCTTCTTTTCTTCTCTTTTTTTGTCATAATATTGAAAAATCTTTGAGAAGTCACATTTCTCAAATTCTTTAATATCAGCTTCTTTACAACCTCCGTTTTCTTCTAGAACATTTTTGAAATCATTAAAAAAGTTTTTTTGAAATGTTGGATTTTTAGCATGATCTGATTCCAACAATGCACCAAAAAATCCAGCAACTTCTTCAGCTTCAATTGGTAATGTAACTGGTTTATTGTCATAATATAGTTTAACATTTTTAGGTAATGGATCATATTCTGGTGGAAACATAACACCAGAATGTTCTAATGTTTCCCATTTAACTTCCCCATTTAAATCATCAGGACTTTCCCACCACTTAAATATATCATCACCTTCAGTGCCATTAGTGGTACCATCATCATCAAAACCATTGACATCATCTTCTTCTTTTTCAACTTCATCTTTAATTTCCTTCTTTATTTTAGAAGATGATTTTGTATCTGTTTTCCTTTTTTTAGATGAAGTATTGCTGGAATCAGACTTAATTTTTCTTTTAATTGGTAATTTCACACCATTTTCTTGCTTGATTTTTGTTATATTTGACATATTTAAAAATGAACCTGTTCTTTTCTCAAAAAACAAAAAACTAAACAGTCCTAAAATTTAAAATGTTGTTAAACAAACTTTGATTAGTGAATGTACTTGCAAAAAAATTATGTTGTTACGGTTAAACTAAGGAAGAAAAAAACCAAGGAAGACACTAAAAATTGTTTTTTTTATAACCTCGTTAAGCCCAAGTATTTTGTTTATTGTTTTTATTAATTTTTTTTACTTTCAATTTTGATTTCCACATTCTCAAAATTAAATCTCGAAGATTCCAACATTGTACTTAAACGAACGTAGAACTTTATTCACTGACCCAATCTTAGTAACCATCATCTACCGCCCCTTCTTCGACAATATTACAACTATTGACATAACTAATAGTTGTTTCTCTAAAGTTTATTCTTCTGTAAAAGCTGTATACCTGATATTTTTGAAACTATTGATAAATATCAAGATTTTAAGGTTGTAATAAAGAAAAACTTTGAGAATATTTCAAGTCTTATCTCTCTATTTTATGATGTTTGAGTAGGAAATAGTGAAAAAATTGAAAACTTTTATCATGCGTTGAGCTTTATATTAATATTATCTTACTCTGGATATGATGATTGTAAAATCTTTATAGCATCGGAACCACATTTTCGAAAAGGTCATAAAACTTAGAATGGAATAATCAAAACTTTTTTTTTCTGTAATAACTTATAAAGTAACTAAATTAGTAAATCGATTAGGGGTGCATTCTGGACCGTTTAATACTGTCACAATAGTCACCATAATTATTTTTCCTTTAAACGGTTTATCAACAAATTTGAGATTTATCCTGAAATGCCAATTTGAGAAATTTTGTAAATCAAGATTCACTTGAATGAAGAAAAGTATGAATAGTAACATTATAGCAGAAATGTTAAATGTAATTTATGATGGCTTCAAATAAGACACTTTCGTTAATACCACATATAGGATTGAAAACTAACAAAGATATACAATTTTTGGATTTGTTTTAGACTTCGGAACTTTTTTATAATCTCTTAATTGTGAAAATATAAATATTTACATTCTAGTCAAAAAAAATTTAAAACATCGTATGAGCTTTGTACCTGAACTTGATTGCAACAGTAAATAAATATTGTCTAAAAGTATGGTATTTATATTCAGACTAAGTTTCAATTATCCAAGGTATAATGTTATTAATAAAGTTAAGTGGGTATCCAAATAGTTGAAACTTTACTTCTCTGATTTTAAGACCTTGAAATGAAGTTTATCCACTTTGAATAGTTGGTCACAAAAAATTATGAAGAAGGAAAGAACCGTAGTATGAGTATGGCATTTAATTGAATAATCGTTATTGATTTTTAAGATTTCAAAACTATTAGGTAGGAATTAAAAAATCAATCTAAATTTAGCAAAACACTAACGCAAATTAATTCCTTACTTTCTTAAATCATTAAGCGGGTCAATGGTCTAGTGGTATGATTCTCGCTTTGGGTGCGAGAGGCCCTGGGTTCAATTCCCAGTTGACCCCAATATTTTTTCAACTTTTTTATGCTACTTTGGAAATGATAAATTTATCAGTTGGTTGAACTAGTTAGCCAATATATTTACCTAATAATGTTAAAATTGCAAACTTGAAACCGGGTTTTGGTTTATTGAATCACTCACTTTATAAATTACTTTATGATTTAAATGTGTCTAATTCATTTGAGAAATCACGATATAAAAAAATATGAAAGGTAAACGAAACTTCAAAGTATTAAATACAACTTATAAAAAGTTAATACCTTGAGTAATCTAAAAACTACTAGGTAAAGATCTAAAAAAGTGTATAATATACAAGTTTCATGTTTTAAGGTTTTTTTTTTTTCTGGAACAAAACCGTTTTATAATTAGTGATTATTCACATTGTTAGGTAGAAAAATAAAACAAAAAAGAAAATGAGTAAACTTTTGAAATTTCATATGTTACTGATAATAAAATAAAGATTCGAACTTAGTAAAATTTACCAATGTCGCATTCAATCGCCCTGCTGTTTTATTGATAAAGTTGAAAACGTTTTCACTAGGTCAACACGTTTTTAGTACATAAATCACATCCTCGAAGAAAAAATCCGTCGTTTAAATTTATTCTTTAATTTTTTACATAATTTTACCGTTAATCATTATATAATAACACTAGCAGTAATTTGATGCATCTAGATTTTGAGCACTTTGAAGTAAAGTGGTGTTATTAGTCGATTGATTAACGTTGTAGCAATCATATGCTTATTTGCTTCTAGCATACAGCGAAGCAAGCGAGTATTGTAAGAAAACCCTTACACCAATATTAAATTCAAAAAATTTCCTAAGAGGGCAAAACGTCAATACCGCGGGCTTCGAGAGGTAAACATCCATTTGCAGTAATTCAAATTAAATGGGTTCCAATTTGGTAAAAGCAAAACACAGGAAACTTTTCTATTTGTACATTGACACAGGCTTTAATCTGATAAATCATTTTACTGTTTCTATTCTGCTTCTTCAATAACTACATTTAGGTTGCACGATCCCTATTTTCAATCAAAATCATTTCTTCTTAGTTGTTGATTTTCGGTTAGTTGTTTAGTTTAGAAACCCAGAAAGCTTCTTCATTTTTCGTTTCATTCTGTTTTTTGGTCAAAAATTTCGTACAAGGTTTTTGAAAAACAAAATACAAACTTAGAATTAAATAGCATAATTTTTACAGTATTGAATAAATAAAATTAAATAAATTTGTTCATATTTATATATCCATTCAATAACCGTCCACAATTCAATTTTAGTTTAGTTTTGATTGTCTTTTTTTATAAACTCGTTTTATCATGTCTCCAAAAAAACCGCTGCAACCATTAAATGACGTTCAATTGAATAACAAAACTAATTTTACACCTTTAAATAGAACTCCAATCAAAGGTGCAATAACAAAACCTGATGCCAATAAAAAGAAAAAAAGAGAAAAATTAAGTTCCTTATGCAAAACTCCTCCAAGTATTGTTAAAAATAGACATGGTAGAGGTTATAGAAGAGGTCATTTTCTTGGTGAAGGAGGGTTTGCTCGCTGTTTTCAAATGAAAGATGATACAGGCCGTATTTTTGCTGCCAAAACCGTTGCAAAAGCTTCAATAAAGAATGAAAAAACAAAGACAAAGCTTTTAAGTGAAATTAAAATTCATAAAAGTATGTCTCATCCTAATATTGTTGAATTTATTGACTGTTTTGAAGATGACACGAATGTTTATATTTTGTTAGAAATCTGTCCTCATCAATCATTAATGGATTTACTAAAGACAAGAAAAATATTAACTGAAGCTGAAGCAAGATTCTTTATGGTTCAAATTATTGGCGCCGTTAAATATTTACATAGAAGAAAGGTTGTTCATAGAGATTTAAAGTTAGGTAATATTTTCTTTGATCCTGAAATGAACCTAAAAATTGGTGATTTTGGTTTAGCAACAATTATCAATTCTTCCCATCCAAAAAGATACACAATTTGTGGTACACCAAACTATATTGCTCCCGAAGTTTTAGGTGGTAAAGAAGTAGGACACGGTTTTGAAGTTGACATTTGGGCAATTGGTATTATGTTATATGCAATGTTATTTGGTAAACCTCCATTCCAAGCAAAAGATGTTCAAGTGATTTATGATAGAATTAAAACCAACGATTATAAATTTCCACCAGATTCTGTTGTTTCGGTAGAAGCTAGGAGATTGATTAGAGATATGTTAGCAACAGATCCTTACCAAAGACCATCATTAGATCAAGTTTTAGAATACGATTGGTTTAAATGTGGTGCATTCCCATCTCATATTACAATTGAAAGTTTGAAACAAAAGCCGAGACACTTTTCATTTATTACGAAAGAAGAATCAATGATTAATTTTGCAAATTGTAAACAAATGGTTGGTATAAACGATGTTCCAAGAAACCCTGTTGAAATATTAAAAACTGATCTTGAAAGTGAACGCCCAAGATCATTACTTCCACATTCTTTATCTCCAGATAACACTAAAAATAAATATAAAGAAGTCACACCTGTTAATATTAAGCCTTACAAATCTAAAGTTTCAAACCAGTTAACAAAGGCAAAGTATGATAATAGAATGTGCTTGATGTTAAGTGAATCATTGTCGGATACTTTAGAAAATATTAAACAAATTGAGGCTGGTCAGTTACAGCCTAATCCTGAGATAATGCAAAGACCCCAACTGGTTAGTAAATGGGTTGATTATTCCAACAAACACGGATTTGCTTATCAATTATCAACTAATTCAATTGGTGTTTTATTCACGGAAGGTCATACAGTTTTAAAATTTCAAGATAGAGAAGAAATTTATTTAATTCAACCCGATGATGAAAGTGGTTGGAAAGTTGATCGCTTTGAAAGAGAAGAAATTCCAAAAACTTTATCAAATGAAATGCAAGTCATTGAATTTTTTGATAAGTATATGACCGCTCATTTATCAGATGTTTCAAGTGGTTCATCAAATAATATCAATGAAGGTGTATTTTTGAGAAGATATACACGTGATGATAATGGAATTATGTTTGAACTAAGTAATGGTAGTTATCAATTCAATTTTAAAGATCATCATAAGATTGTTATTTCAGATTATGGACTATTTATTACCCATATCACACCAAATAAAGATATTGAAACATTACCGTTAGATTATGTTTTAGAGCATGGAAATTTCTATGATACACCAGATGATTATTTTACTGTTAAATATAATTTTATGAAGCATGCATTAAGAGAGAAACTTTCCATTTGATTTTAAAGTAATTGATACCACTAATATTTATTCCTAATCTCCACATACTTTTCATTTTTTTCAGTTTTCTTCGATTCATTTTTATTTGATTTTAGATGCTTTTTTATGTTTCTTCTCTTTTTTTTTTTGATAATTTTGTTAGCAGTCACTAATTTTTTATTAGACATTGTGAAAATCGTTTAACAAATTATTTTTATTTATTTATGCTTTCTTGAAAAATGAAAAAATTACTAATATCAATAGCTGTATCAACACTCTAAAATTTCAATTTAAAATTTAAACAGATTTTATGACTTCTATCACTAAAAACAGAAATAGAAAATAAAATTCAATCACAGTTAATTAATACGTTATTTATAAATTTTGTTTGAACTTTTCATTGGGATTTCCTTTTATATTTTATAACTTCTTACGTTTTTATAACAGTTAGCATTTTACCCTTGTTTTTTAATACTTTATATTACATTTATTTAAATGTCTTTGTGTCATTTAAGTTCCATGACGTTATTTGCGATCTGTATGACATTCAAGTCATAATCGACAAAAGTATATTAAATTACTTCAAAGTCTATTATACATACAAATTTTTCTATTTAATGAAGAAAACAACAATACACATAGTTATTTAATGAATGGTAATTCTCAGATATCATCATCCTCAGTAGCTGATAATAGAGCCTTTAATTCCCATTCTCTTTTGAATTTTTCATTTAAAACACCTATTTTTTGTATCAACCTATTACAAGCATTCTTTAAAGCAGTTCTTGGATTATATCCTTCTTCTGTTTGTAATCTCATTAAAAAATTAGCAAAAAGAGGATGTTCGATCTTATAAGCCGCAAATAAAACTTTTGGATCATTGATTAACTCCTCCCTTAGTAAATTACCCAAGGTATGATCTTCTCTTTCAAATTTTATAAGTAAACAATTTGGAACACGAGAATCTGGAGTTATTTGTAACTTGGGGACACCATCTGGAAGAATAAATAATTCAAAACGATCTGGAGCATTCATTGGGAGATTTTGCGTTAGATGTGTGTGCCGATTATGGGAAAGACTGCAAAAAGGAATCATTACAGATTAAATGATAAATTCATGTTGCAATAGTTGGACAAAAGTGCAGTCGGTCGACCCGAAGCAAAAACTCTGCCATTTGCTGTTCGGGCCTCCACGCCGCCGCTTACGTAAAGTTTGTTTGTTTCGTGGTGGCACGGATTGTTCTCTTTTGTATCACTTGGGTCTATTCTGCCATCAGTGGTTTTGCTTTCAGGGATTGATCAATCCTCGTTTACCTGGTTTATTATCTACTGTTCAGGTTCATCACAAAGTCTGACCATAGAGATCTGCAAATTTTGCTCAGGTATATCTTCCATTTAAAAGACAAATCGAATATCTACAATTTTTACATTGTTATCAAGCATCAACGTTTTGACAATCTAAAAGTTACCTGTTTTATAACTCTTGTCTTTATTCATACTAAATTTACAGAAACCTACCAATACAAACTTACATTAGCTTTTATCGTTTTGTATTATAGTTTATTGTCTTTTTATTGTTGTACGATTCAGATCATCACCATAGGAAAATTTTTTGACTACCCTGAAAAACACTTAATATGACAATTTGGAATAACCAAAATACTTCAAATGTTGCTGGCAAAGAATCTTCTGCCTCTCTACCACCTCCAACAAACGATCAAAATCAAAATCAAAATGCCAATGCCAATGCCAATGCCAATGCCAATGCCAATGCAAATCATAAATCTCCAAATTCCTCAATTAATGCCAATATTGTTTTAAATACAACAGCAGTCCCATCTCCACCAATTTCGATTTCTTCATCTACAAACCAATCCTTTCATCACCAACAAGCTCCAGTTTTACCACCACCATCTACAATTGGAACTGGTATGTATTTACTTAAAAATTTTATGGATACTTTCCTATCATACCTGTTTTTAATGATTTAGTACTAACACAATTTTTCTGAATATTTTGTTTTTATTTTTTACAGGACAACCACATATGTACCAATTCCCATCTTTATCAAACTTGAATAATTTACCAAGATATAAACTTCCAAATTCAAGTTCAAATTCAAATGTCGGTCAAACTACTCAGTTACCTTCATTCAATAGTATTTCTAAAGGTGTTAATGATGTACCAAAGAATTCACAAGATAACATCAAATTGCCTCCTGCTGATCGATTACTTAAATCTCCAAGCAAAAATGTACATGAAGCAAAACTAGATGTTTTGCATCCAATTGTCAAAACCTCCAGATCTAATTCAACATCAATACCAAGTATGAACGTTAATAGTAATATTAACAACAATTCCAATAACAATTCCAATCATAACATTCAACACCAATCTATTCCAAGTAGTGGCGCATCAACTACAGTTAAGGCTACTCCTACTCCCACACCAGTTGCCTCTGTTCCCGCTGCTTCTGTTGAAGCGTCAAATACTTCAGATGATGATAATAACCCAAATCATAAGCAATTGAATGTTAAGGATGCACTATATTATCTAGAACAAGTCAAATTACAATTTAAAGATAGAACTGATGTTTACAACAATTTCTTAGATATTATGAAAGATTTCAAGAGTCAAAAGTACGTATTTTTTAATTGTTAAATAACTGCCTCTTAGTATCTATGTCAGAAACTTCCATTTTATTGGGTCAAGATTTTCAACGCGGATTTGGAGTTTTGACCAAAAATAGGCTGTGCAATAGACGTTACAAAAAGCAGAATATTAAATACTAACATTATATCATCCTTTATCTTTTTTTTTTTGCAGTATTGATACACCTGGTGTTATTGAAAGAGTGTCATCATTATTTAAAGGTCATCCAAAATTAATTGATGGTTTTAATACCTTTTTACCCCAAGGTTTTTCAATTACTTGTTCAACTTCTGATCCTAACGCAATTATTGTCACAACTCCAATGGGTACTTCTATCAGAAGAGATTCTTCTTCGTTTATGAACTTAAATCAACAATCACAAATTCAACCTAATCTTTCAAATGAAAATCAAGAACAGTCGAAGCCCAATGAGAACGGAAATGGTGCCCAATTAAATGGTGCTATTATCCAGCAACAGCAACATCTCCCAAGTCAAGAACAGGCTGAAAATCATCAACTTCAGGCACAACCTGCTGTTGAACAGCATCAACAGATGGTTGAGCCCGAACAAGAACAAAAACAAAGTAGTCCGGCGGAGTTTAATCAGGCAATTAATTATGTTAATAAAATTAAACAGAGATATGCTGCTCAACCTGACATTTATAAATTATTCTTAGAAAATTTGCAAATGTATCAAAAAGGTCTAAAGCCAATTAATGAAGTTTATAGAGAAATTTCAATTCTTTTCAGAGAGGCACCCGATTTACTGGAAGATTTTAAGTTATTTATGCCTGACAATACAATTGTTAAGGAACCACAACCTGAATACCAATATTCACCATATTACACTCAAACTGTTCAATTGCCACCTGTAGGTAGTTTTCAATCTGGTCCTTATCCAAATGCTCCAATAAATCAACAACCGTATCCGGGTGTCCAACAAGAAGCGCAACATGTTGATCCATATTATCAACAACAAAAATATCAGCAACAAATGTATCAACATGATGAACCGATTCAATCCAAGGATAAAAAGAAAAAAGTTTCAGTTTCTGGTGTTAGTCAAATTCAAACCTTAAACAATAAGGGTCAACTACAAGCACATGATGAATTTCCAGTTTCTAATTTAAGAGGTTTAGTTTATGAACAACCAAATGAAAAACCTGCATTGATTTCAGGTATTTTAGAACCTGTTTATCCTAAAACTTTAGATACTGATTTATCGAGTGAAATCACATTTTTTGATAAAGTTAAGAAATCAATTGGTAACAAACAAACTTATAATGAGTTTTTGAAGTTACTTAAGCTGTATTCAAGTGATGTTATTGATAAATCAACATTATATGAAAAAGCAAAGTCAATGATTGGTCCATTTTCTGAACTTTTTGAATGGTTTAAAAATTTTATTGGTTATGAAGAATCACCATTAAGAATTGAAAACATTGCAATCAAAAAACAACAAATTGATTTATTAATGTGTAAAGCTGAAGGGCCATCATATAGACAGTTGCCAAAATCTCAAACCAAAATGCCATGCTCAGGTAGAGATGAACTGTGTTGGTCAATTTTCAATGATGAATGGGTTGGGCACCCCGTCTGGGCATCCGAAGAATCAGGATTTATTGCACATCGTAAAAATCAATATGAAGAAATGTTATTTAGAATTGAAGATGAAAGACATGAATATGATTATTTTATGGAAGCAAATTTAAGAACCATTCAAACCTTGGAAACTATTGCAAATAGAATGGCAAATATGACACCTGATGAAAAGGCAAAATTCAAGTTACCTGTCGGATTAGGCCATACTTCAAGTACCATATATGTTAAAGTCATTAGAAAAATATATGATAAAGATAGGGGATGGGAAGTTATTGATTCATTACACGAAAATCCGGCAGTCACCGTTCCAATTGTGTTAAAAAGATTAAAACAAAAGGATGAAGAATGGAAACGAGTTCACAGAGAATGGAATAAAGTTTGGAGAGAGGCTGAACAAAAACTTTTAATCAAATCATTAGATCACTTGGGTTTATCGTTCAAAAACATTGATAAAAAACTGTTGACTAATAAACAACTTGTTAGTGAAATATCAACAATTAAACAAGAACAGGCGAATAAAAAACTACATCCATTGATGACAAGACCAAAATCTGAATTAATTACAAAATATGAAGATTTCAGCATATTTATGGATATTCTGAAGTTAGTTAATACGAACTTGAAAAATAATCAAGTTTACTCACAGAATGATAAAGATAGAATGGATAATTTCATGAAATCTTTTATGATTAAATTTTTCTTTATGGATCCTCAATATATTGACAATGAATTGAAGAAGAGGGGTATTGCAGCAAATAGTGAGGATTTTGAAAATTCAGTCAAAAATAAAGATGATGATAATGATAATCTAAAACAACAAATTCCAACTCTTTCACAAACGAAAAAAAGACCAAGAGAATATGATTTATTAAAAGACGTTTTACGGAAAAATAAAAGAAAGAGAAATGACTATCAAAATCAACAACAATTTGAAAATGAAACTATTGACGATGATGGTGTTTCTGAAGAAGTTCAAAAAGCCCAAGCAAGTTGGATTTCAAATGAAATTATTGATTCAACAAAAAGTAATGAAAGAAATGAATTCAACATGTTTGCAAACACACAGATTTATGTCTTTTATAGACATTTAGATACTCTCTACAAAAGACTGTTAGAAATTAAGAAACTTGCGCCTGATGTTAATAAAGAAATTAAATCCAGAGTTGTTACTAAATTTGCTGAAGATTTAGGATTGATTGATAAACATTTAGATGACTTGGGCATTTCGATCAAAGGTGACGATTCATATTCTGAAGCACTTGAATTATGTGTTAAGTTAATTGATAATAAAATTGAACAAAATTCCTTTGAAGAATCATTGCGTAATGGTTTTAGAAACAAAGCCTTTAAGTTATTTACAATTGATAGAGTTATTCAAAGTTTAATGAAACATTGTCATACTATTGTGTCTGATTCTAAATGTAGTGAAATTTTGCTTTTAATGGAGAATGATCGTAATCAATTGGAAACTTCAACAAAAGATCAAATTTTATATAGAGTTCAAGTTAGAAGCTTCATGAATCTTGATGAAAATATGTTCAAAATAACTTACAATAAAGATTTATCTTTGACAAAAATTTCATTTTTAGCTCTTGAAGATTTAACAATAAAAGATGAAAGTGCAAATAAAGAAACTAAATGGAAATATTATCTTACAAGTTATTCCATGTCACACCCGACTGAGGGTTTGGATACATCAAAAATTAATTTACCATTTTTGAAGACCCAACTAGAAAGTGAGCAAGAGAATGAAAATGAAATTGAAGGTGTAGTCGATTCCAAATTATCAGTTAAAATTGATATGGATACTTATCGAATGAGATTTGAACCTGAATCTTATGATTTATTTATTAGAAATTCGTTATATTCAAAATCAAATAATGATTGTTCCAAAACTACAGCAATTAGAATTGATAAATTAGTTAAGGTAATTAATGGTCAATACGGAGTTGGCGCTGACTTGAAAGGTGACATTTTAAGATTATCTGATGAAAAGATAAAACTTTTAAAAGAAAAGGGGCCTGATGATTATCTTAAATTTACTATTTCTCCAGTTAATGAAAAAAAGGAAGATGAAGCCAGTAATAAAGATGATAAATCAAATTTCCAAGATAAAGATGTTGACATGAAAGATGTCGAGGTTGAAAACATAGAAGACAAACTTCCAGAAGATTTTGAAAAAAAGAAAATTGAAGAACAAAAAGTCGAAGAAAATGTTACTGTTCACTCAAAATCTGATGATGTGTATAAAGAACCAATTCAAGCAGAAACAACTGTTGTTGAAGGTGATTCTACAATTCAACAAGATGAAACTGTTGAAAAAGTTGATATTTAAAAAAAAATTAAAATGTATTTTTTCTGTTGATTATATAATTTGTTTATTGAATAATCTATTTTTTTTTTCCTTATGATGATTGATTAGTTTGTATTTTCAGCATTTATTTAATATTATTAATATAAAATAACTAGATAACATCTTTGGGTAAAGTAATCATTTATGCTTATTTGTTTCATAACCTTCTGTGTCCAAGTCAACCCCCAAATCATCTAACGTTTCACCCATATAGTTTGCCCAATTTTTCATCACTAATTCATTATCATCATCAATTGTGGATGTTGGCAAATTAGAAAGTTTAGGGCTATCAATATTAGAACCATCTGGCGGAAATGGTAGTTTGATTTGATCCTCATCTAATTTATCTTTAATAAACTCTAAGCCGCTTCCTGATGGCTTACCAAGTGGATACAACCAAGTATAAATTGGACCTAGTGAATCTATTAAATTTTCATATGAAGAGCCAAGATCATAGGGAAAAACCAAGTCACTATAAGAAAAATTTAAAGGGATTTGTGTTGATTGTTTTAGAATTCTATAATTCACTTTCCAAGAGTTTAGTTCTGGAAATTTAGCTTCATTCGGATAAAACATTGCATAATTTTTCTTTATTTTAATCCAGAAATTTTCAGTAAAAAAGTTATCTTGGATCCTTTCGCATTCCCAAGATTCAATCATTGTCTGATTGGATATAATCGCCGACATGCATCTGATAAATAAAATTGAAATTGTTAAAAGAACAAATCCCAATAATATGGAATTAACGATATTCATGCCTACCGAGGACTTCGATATTAAATATGATGGTAAATGTCTCATTTTATAGAGCTTAATTAATTGCTTGATTGTTAAATACAATCCTATACTAACATCTATGATGACCCAAAACAGAAATCGCATAAAATGTGGTAAATTGAAATAGCCAATACAATTATTGGTCCATGGGCAATGATGATCCATTCTAAGAACACATTCCCCACATTTTTTGCAATGATGGGCACGATCGGGTTTATAATGATCACATTTAATACAATATTTTCTCCAAATAGTCTGTGGCTGTTTAAATTCTGATTTCGATAGTTCATAATTTGGTGGTGGGGAGCCTGCTGGTGTTTTTATGGCTAAGTAGTAAGATGACCATACCATTAAATTAGCCAATATAAGTATTGAAAGAATTATTTTATAATCAGTATACTTTGAATGCTTGAATGAAATATATAATGTTGAACCTTGAAGATAAGCAATTAGAATTGATGGAATTGCAATACCCATCCAAGGCTTTGAAAACTCGACGGTCATTGTATACTATAGTGACGTTTTGATGTTCCTGGTTTTCGTTCATGTCAGAAAAAATGGTGTTCTATTACCAAATGGCATTTTTTGAATAAAGACGAAAAATAAAATGCACTGTCCCAAAAAGGAAAATTAATTTTCATGTCCTGTTTTCTCATCAACATCTCAGATAAAAAAAAGCCATCTCATGCGTTTCCTGTGTTCTAACAAACACTATAAGAGCCAATCGTGGTAAATAATTATGAACAAGGCGTGATATTCGAATATATAATTAATTTTACAATATTTAACAACTTCGAATCTATCCGGTTTTTATATAGACCTCGACAACACCTTTGATCATTTAACCGCTGTTTATAGGAAAAGAAAAACAACATTGTTTCTGAATTTGATTCATCTCATTTCCTTTCATTTAGTGTTTCTTGTTTTTGTTTCTGTAGTTCTATAAATTTTTTGGCCGGTTTTTTTAATCTGAAAGCCCCAACTTTTGAGGACGTACCGCTAATCCTGATAGACTAAGAGAGTTTTCTTCTTGAAATAAAAAAATGAGCTTTACTTATATTGAAACTGCTGGTAAAAGAGAGAATGAAAATATTGATCAGTTAGTTCTGGATTTACAATCAACTAATGGTACTATAAAAATAACTGATGCTAACTTTGGCCAAAAATCTAATTCTATTATGGGCGTTTTTGAAGATTATTTACAAACTGACCCTGCTATTGATGCGGATGCCTGAGATTTCAAATAAAAAACAAGAAGTTTGATTAAGATCACATGGCATAATAAAAACAATGTATGGGTGCCAAGTTTTGTATGTTTTTCTTGATCCAATTCAATTTGTAATGGAAGTTACAGCACTTGTAGCTTTATAGGTTTAAAAGATTGTGTTAATTTTGGTGGTTTATAATTACTAAACGTAGTTGTTTGTTATATCCTAAATATGATAATGGATCTACTATTGATCAATTGAAGGAATTTTTAACGAATTCTGTAGTGGTTTTGGGAATAGTGAATTTGATCAAGGTCAATAAAATTCTGCAGGTAATATTTTACATTGGGAAGATGGTACTTTTACCCCAAGAGATTGTAGGCTAATCCCTGAAAGTTTTTTTTTATAATTGTCCATTCTTCCATTACAGGTGAATCTTTAGCAATTGATAAATACGTCAATGATGCAACCTGTTGCTCTTCAACTATTGAGAGGTAAATGTTTTATGGTTGTTACCGGTAAAATGGATAACATATTTACCAGCAGTCCTGCAACGCGTCAATAAGGGTTCTGATGATAAATATCATATCACATAAGTGCTACATGCTATTGGTTCCATTGTATCAAATTTCGTTTTTATTACATTATTGTTAATTTGGTGTTAATGTTTTTAAAAAACTACACTAATCATTAAAATTTAAGATTCATTTTAGCTAGTACCGTTGTTGGTATTTTAGTCGAATCACCTTTTCTTATGTGTACCACCCTGGCTGCTATCGGTGCTGCTGGTTAAGCTAAGAAACAAATAATTGTTCAAACATTACTTGGAATTCAATTTTTATGTTCAGACAAAAGGAGTACTTAATAAACCATAAACTATTATTACATATAGCGTACATTATTTTCAGCGTTAAAGCTGAAGATTTAATTCTAGCTGCACGTTTGGCTATTTCTAGAAGACGAAAGGCTTTAGCAGTTGATAATGGCCTTCTTGAAATCCTCAGTTAATTATTCCAAAGTGAAAATAGGAGTGAAGGAGAACAAATGTTCAGGGTGGGATCTCAACCATTTGATCTTATTTTTAAAGAAATTACGGAATTTGTTAAGCACAAATACATGAAACTATAGCTTTTATTAAAGGCGCCATACTTTTTTTGAAACCAATCATTAAAGAGCATCCAGCTCCTGAGATTGTCTTTAAGGATTATCAAAACAGGCTTGAACACTTTGATTCAAGGGTTTTAGACCTTTGGGTGTTGCTGAAAACAGAGCTAAATGAAGTTAAAAGACTTTGGGAATTCTTCTGTGTTTGGATCCTTTGAGAGATAATAATCCTGAAGCTAGAAGATTAGTATCAAGAATTAAAAAGTTAACTAATACTGCCAGTGGGATCGGTACGAAAATATTTGAACGGTTAGGCTTCTGTAATCTTTTTTTTTTAATGCAAGATGACTATATTTAGGTGATGGGGATGATATGGTGGGTTCTGAATTAGCTAACTCTGTTGAAAATACTGATAGATTTACAGACGTCTTTTTACAGTAGAGGGATAGTGTTATTTAATTTTTGCAAAATTTGGTTCTTTAGTTGTAATGGCTGGTGATGGTGTTGATAGCAATCTTTCATTAAAGAGCCTGAATACTGCTACTGCTACTGAAGGTGCTTTTGATGTTGCTATATTTCTACTGATATTATCCTTCTTGCAACTGACTGATCTGCGCCTTTTAAAATCTTTAAAACAGAGTTTCACAGAATTCAGTCTTACATTGTTTGCAGCGTTGCGTGGTCTTCAAGTTTAACTGTTTATTGCCATTTTTACTAAAATTATGCCTTTAATAATGTCTTATGATAATATGACATTTAGTCAAACTTCTTTTGATAGGTAAATATTAAAATTATGAGGTAAGTGCTTGATTCTTGAAGTATTTTTGATAATTGATAATGTTTCATATAATTTACAAAGTTGTCACGGAAAGGCACTATTATTGAATTTTTTGGTTAAATTGATGGTATAATGTTTTTGCAAATTTCATCAACTGAAAATTGGATGATTCTTATTACCAGGTCCGTTGGCCCACTCTAATCTTTCATGACATTACCGTAGTTATCCAATGCATCTTAAATTATTGATATCTTTGCACCTTATTCTGCTCTATTCTGTTGGTGATCCCAAAATTAAAATAATATCGTAACTGTTGTCAAAATATAGATTTCTTTATTTGGCGATTTTTGTATTTTGGAAGCTGCATATTATTTGATGTCAGAATCTGAACACACTACGCTTTAATAAATTAATGGACGGATGCAAAAGCAAACAACTAAGATTGGTGTATTTGAAAAGTTACTTGCAACTATGGAGAAAATTGTAACTCAGCTCCAAGATTGAACAAAACTCTATAAATTGATGACTAAAACTAAAGTCTATAAATTTTCATTTAGTCTATTTTTATCCCTCTTTTACAGAAAAGAAGTATCAATATTTATGAAAAAAAATCATTTATTAGGGAAAAATCTAAAGAAAGTTTACTTACTTACTTCTTGCCGTTTAAATTTTTACTTACATTGTCATGTCTTTTTTATTTTAATCTTTTAATCCGATTATACTATTTATATATACTCTTTAAAAACTTCTAAATGAGTACAGCCGTTTTTGTCTTTTTTTTAGTACGACGTAAAACATCTCTACGAAGTCTTCTGAACTCTCTGTTTAATTCACCTCTATTGTTCCAAAACCATTCATCATAATTTAGTTCTTCACTTATTCTTACTTGTCTTAATTTATTTATTTGAGTTTGAGCAACTAAAAAAGGAGAGTCAAAGTGTGAGAAAAAAAGACCAACGTCTCTTGTTTTCTTTAATGATGGTAATATCTCGATATCGTTATCATGATTTAATGAAATACTTACTGGCTTTTCCTTGTCTGCTATATTTGAAGTGTCCAATAAAGCTCTTAGTTTTTCAGTTGTATTACTACCATTTGGATTTGCCACTGCTTGACCAAATTTGGGAATAAATTCTTCTTCTTCTTCTTCTTCTTCTTCTTCTTCTTCTTCTTCTTCTTCTTCTTCTTCTTCTTCTTCTTCTTCTTCTTCTTCATCTTCATCATCTTGCTGCTTTCCTTCATCTTGTGCATTTGTGACCAATGATTTAGTCTGCACAAAAGTTGGGATAAATTCATCATCATAATCATCATCGATATTATTTTCCACAATGCAAGCTTCTTCGAGCTTGTGGTTTTGTGATTTTAAATTACTATAGAAATCATCACCCTCCTCTTCATCTTCATCAAAAGTAATGACATTTGATTGTTTATTGTATTGTTCAGCAAGTTTTTCAGGTGACGGATGAACGCAATTCTTTTCAGGGATATTATTATAATTCACAGTGACTTTTTCACTTTCATCATCATTTTCTTCTTCTTCTTTTTCACCATTGTTATTGTAGTCAAGTTCATAATCATATCCGGCCTCAACTTCTCCAACATCATCTTCGAGATCAAGAGGCTTATCAAAATCATACTTACCAAGCATATTAGCCAAAAGTTGATTGGTTCTACTTTGTTCTTCTAAAAACTCTTGATGTACTTCATCTGCTGGAATTTCCTTATTCTGGTCATTATCCTCGACGGTTATGCCTTTGTCAAAAACAATAACTTTATCTGACAATCTATCAACAACATGATCATTACCGTCTCTCCATTCACCAGCTATAAATCTATATGTTAGATCTTTAATCTTTTTATTTTTATCGACACCCCATAATTTACTCTTCTTACATTTAATGATTTTTAACTTACCATTAATATTAACCCTAACTGTTAAGTTCTTAAGGTCTGTCTTTCTTGGAGTTTTTCTAAACCTACCTTTGGTAACTAACGCTAGCTTGAAAGGATTTACATTAGCTTCAGCTATTCTCATCTTTCTGTTAAACGCAGTGATTTCTCTTTTTTGCCTATCTAATATTTTTGTATCTTGACGTTTTGTATCGTTTTTCCATAATGTTTGATAATCATCTTTAGCAACTGCGATTGTTAATTTCGAACCCTTAAATCTAACGCCATCCCAATTCTTTTTTAGCTTACTGAAACCTGATTTATCTAATTTCATTGTTATGTAAGCAAATCTATAATCTAGAACTGGTTTTTCATGTATCTCAAATGATTTTTCAATGGATCCAATTTTGGAAAATCTATTTTCCAAATCAGTCAAACTTGAAGCCAATTCTTTGGATATTCCTCCAACGTGTATTCTTATTGATCTTTGAGCATCTTTGGATACAACCTTTTTATCTGTTTCGGTAGACATCAATATCTCTTTATCCTTTTTAATCTGCTTTATTCATGAAAGATTGGATAAAGTAAAAAAATTCATGAAGAAAACTCAGGATTTCCTAAAAAGGATTACTGGTGCACAGATGTTGATTTTCTTAAATCGACAAATTCTAATGAAAGATTAACAACGACAAATATTGATGGCAGATACTCATAAATTAGCAAAACAAATAAACAGATATCAGAAATGAGCTCCCAAATGGCGGAAATTGTCATTGCATCTGCTATGGGTGATGAACTTCCACTTAATTCTGAGTTTTATGTGGAGCAAATTCCTCATGGAAGATTAAGAGAGAAATATACAAGTTCTACAATTACGATTCCTCTAAAAGAAGAAGGAGAAGAAGTCGTTATTGATAGCATATCTGATTTACCAGATGATTCTAATGAACTATGTGTTTTATTAAGTAATGAAGAGTGTCCAGCCGAATATTGGATGCTGGTTTCTCAAGGTTATGCAAATCAGGGTAAAATTGAGGAAGCAATTAGTGTTATTCAACAAGCACTCAAGGTTCAGTTTATTAGAAGTTCTGCAAAGGAATTTTCTGATATAAATAATTTTGCAGCTTGGTTAAATATTTTAAAAGCTGATTTATTTGATGATTCAAATGCATTTGAACTTGCAAGTTCAGATATCAAAGCTTCTAATTTTTCAGATAATTCAAATGCTGATTATAATCTTTTAGCAGAAACCGTTTTATCATTAACGACTAAACAAAATAAAGGTAAAAGGACTAAATTTGAAAAGGAATCTAGAAATTTTGACTTACTTTTAAAAAACAACCCAAGAAATTGCTATGCTTTAATGGGTAAAGGAAAATTATTTTTTTATAGACAGAATTATCTTGCGTCTTTAAAAGTCTTTCAAAAAGTCCTACAGCTAAATCCGCTTATAAGACCAGATCCACGAATTGGTATTGGTCTTTGTTATTGGTTTCTTGAAAGAAAAGATCTAGCAAATCAAGCATGGCAAAATTCTATTCAAGTTAATCCAGAAAGAAACTTAGAAGCAAAAATTTTAATTTCAATTGCAAAATTCGATGATTGTTTCTTGAATTCTGTTTCTGATGATGATTTTAAAGCTAAGTATATTGAAGCAATGACATTTACTAAAGCATCGTACAAAGAAGATCCGTCAAATGAAGTTATACAAATTATTCTTGCGTCATATTATTATTCAAAGGGTGAGACCGACATTGTCCAAAGTATCTGCAAGAAATTATTAGAAAACAAATCTGTTACAAATTTTATTAAGAGTGAAGCATTGTTTTGGATGGCAAGATGCAAATTATTAACTAATGATGTTTTGCAAGCACAAAAGATGTTTTCTGATTCTATTAAACAGAATGAAAATAATACGTTAGCAAGAGTTGGTTATTCACAATGTTTGGTTATTAGAGGTGAATTCAATGATGCAATTAGAACATTAGAGAAAGTTCAAGATTTAAATTCAAAGATTTTGGAAGTTACTTATGCATTAGGTATGCTTTATTCAAAAATAGTGAAATTCAAAGAAAAAGCAATTGTATATTTAGAGAAATATGTTAAAATTGCGGATGATCAAAATGAATCAGTTTCTGCACCTGCATTAATTACACTAGCAAACCTTTATGAAGAAACTGACATATCAAAATCTCTAGAATATTTGCTGAAGGCAAAAACTGAAGAATCGCTTTCAGGAAAATCTGATGAAGAAATTTCAGGTATTTTGTTCAATAATATTGGTGTTTTCTCGTTATTAGAAAATCAAACTTCTGAGGCAGAAGAGTATTTTAATAAAGCACTTTCAAATATCAAAACTCAATATGCTGAAGATCCAAATACAGAAAAGGCATTAGAAATCACAATGAAGTATAACATAGCAAGATCTGAAGAATCAAGTAATAATAAGGAAAAACTTCAGGATGCGATGAAACTTTATAACGAAATTATTAATGAATGTCCCCACTATGTTAATGCAAAAATCAGGTGGTTAACAATTGCATGTTTATCCGAAGATAAAAATGTTAAAGATGAGGTTCAAAAATTATTAGAAGAAGAATGTGATGATTTGGAAGTTAGATCTTTTTACGGTTGGTATTTAAAGAAATTTGGTTCGAAGCATGGTATTGGTAAAGATAAATCAAAAGATTTAGAAAGTGAACATCATAGAGAAACTTTAACTAAATTTACATCTCATGATTGTTATGCATTAATTTCAATGGCGAATGTGTATTGTGCCTTAGCGAGGGAAGTTAAAGAGCAACAGAAAAAGGATCAATATTATATCCGTGCTGCTCAGCTATATCAGAAAGTCCTAAATTTAGACCCTAAAAACGCCTACGCTGCACAAGGTATTGCAATTATATTTGCAGAAAAAAAGCAAAATGGTTTGGCATTAGAAATTTTTAGAAAAGTTAGAGATTCATTAAATGATATAACAGTCCATTTGAATATGGGACATTGTTTATTAGATTTAAAACAATTTGCAAAGGCAATTGAAAATTATGAATTAGCACTAAATAGATTTACAAATGGTAAAGATGCAAGATTGTTAAATTATTTTGCAAGAGCATGGTTGTTGAGAGGTATGTATGAAAAGAATCTAGATTACTTTAGAATTGCCTTTAAATATGTTAATGAATCATATGAATTAAATCCAATTCCAGCTTATAAATTTAATATTACTTATATTGAATATCAACTTGCAGATTTTATAAGAAAATTGCCACCTTCTAAAAGAAGTATGGAAGATCTTGAGAAATCGATTAAAGGTTTAGAAGATGCAATTATTGTTTTAAAATTAATGTCTGAAGATAAGTCTGTGCATCCGCCATATCCAGCCGAAGATTTGAAATTAAGAGCTGAAATGGGTAGTACGTTATTAAAGCAACTTGAAAAAGCACTTGACGAACAAAAAGAACATGAACAAGGATTCGAATCAAGATTAAGAGAAGCAAAGAAAATAAAGGAAGAAGAAGAAAAGACTAAACTAGAAACTCAATTAAAACTAGAAGAGGAACGTAAAAAAATTGAAGAAAAATTGATTGCTGAAAGAAAAGAGCTTGAACAACAACAATCCGAGTGGAACTTACTAAGAATGGAGGAAGAGAAGGATAATCAAGACCAGTTTGATAAACCTGAAGAAAAGGAGAAGAAGAAGAGAGGTAGAAAGAAGAAATCCGAAAGTGTTGAGGGTGACAGTGATGAACCAAGTAAAAAGAAGAAGAAAACTTCTAAAGCATCACAAAAAAGTAGTAAGTTGTCCAAAGAATTCATTGCTGATAGTGATGAAGAAGCAGAGTTTACTGAAGGAGATGATAATGAAGATTATGATAATGAAGATGATGATAATGAAGATGATGATAATGAAGAAAATGATAATGAAGAAAATGTTCAAAGTAGTGGAGACAAAAATGTTGATAAAAAGGTTGAAAGAAAGAAAAATGTTATCGTCGATGATGAAGAAGAAGAAGAAGAAGAAGAAGGAGACAAACAAAGAAAAGAAGGGGAAGATGCAGGGGAAGTAGGTGCTGAAGATGCCGAATCAAACAGTAAAAAATTCCAAGAAGATAAAACAAATGATGAAGATCATGATAAAGATGACGATGACGGACTATTTTAAGAATAAACCTGGCTATTTGGTTTACTAAAGTTATGTATAATTTCTATAGTCAATTGTACGTTTATAAAAAAGATTAAAAATTGCATTCATGCTATATGTTTATCAAATATATAATGTTAAACAAGATTAATTACATACTATGTTTTATTTTTCGAATTTTTTAGATCTTTTATCGTGTATTTCTTGTTTTTTGTTAGAAACTTCATCAGAGTTAGCATTGAAAGACAGGTTGGTTTCTTGATTAAATGGATTTTCATCACTCTTTTGGAATTCTTTGTAGATTAATTGCTCCATTTGTTGCTTTCTTAAACCTGGATGTTCCTTTTTAATTTCAGGTAATCTTCTTTCAGTATAAGCAGCTAAAGCAGCTTTCAATCTTCTTTCAGGATGTCTATCCATATCTTTATTAGTAACTGCATCCTTCTTTAATAAGGTTAAAGCCGCTAAAGAATCATCTAAACCGTCAGCATTGATCGAACCTTTTGAAGTAAATTGGTTGAGTGCATCATCTAAACCACCCTTTTTATGGCTTTTAGTTTTACCACCCTTTTTGGTTTTGATTGAATTTTCTTCCATTTCCAGTAATGCTTCACGTTCTTTCTTCTTATCTGCTTGCTCTTGTTTCTTTGCTTGCATCTCTAATTGTTTTTTTGATGGTTTTTTTGCACCATCATCCAAATCAGAATCAGAATTTGGTTGTTGAGCTGGTTCTGAATTTCCTTTCTTGCCGCCTTTCTTTGCCATATTTAATATAGTTGTTGTATTAACGAAGAGTGTATGAATTTTATATAAGACGTAGACCGATAGTGGCGAATGTAATAACAAAAATTTTGAACTTGTATATTGAGAACTTGAGATTCGAAACTTGAAATTCGAGAATGGTAGTTTGAAATTTTGGAATCGAATTCTACGAAGAGAGCATAACAAAAGGAAGAGCTGATTCTGGATATAAATTTTGCTCTTATAACTTCTAATTTATCATCTATAGTTACATGTATAATGCATTAAGAAGTTGGTTTTTGTGTTCTTTTTAGTTTACCGGAAACAGCTTTTATAAAAACAATAGCACTATAAAAACAATAGCACTACATTACCAACGAATTAATTACCACGATTATAACCTTCGTTTAGTCTAGACTGTAAGTGTGTATAAGCGGTTAAAGGATGTCGATTCTGATCTGGATGAAAAGATCTACCATTAAACTTTTGAATTTTGGAGGAAATAACAGGTTCTAGTAAACTTTGGTCTGATGGGTGACAAAAGAAAACAACAGAATCTCTTTCGTTTGCTGTTCTCACTCTATGAAGGGTACTTGGTATATAACCATTAGTCCAAAAACTTATAATATCACCAATATGAACTATCAATAGTTCAGCATCATCAGCATTATCTGGTTGAGGTATGATTACATCAAGCCATTCTCTACCATTGAAAATTTGCAAACCTGCTTGAGGTCTTTGGAAAACAAAGGTCATTGAGCCATAATCAGTATGAGCACCAGCTAAATTAACATTTTTAAATTCTTCATCTGGTTTTGAATAGTGAAGAAATCTCAAGGCTGAGTGAGTTGCTTTATCTAATGCGTGAGCTCTGACAAAAAACTCCGGATTTGGACAACCATTTCTATCTTTAACTTCTAAACCAATCGCTAACATTCTACAAATTATATGTAGAGTCACATAGTATTTTCTCAGACACGATGAAATAAATCCCAAATTATTAGTAAATACATCAGGCAGTAAGTGATTTGGCGTAAATTTTGATAAACTGATTTTGGTTATATTAAAAGCTTCCTTATTGTCTCCTATACCCGTTCCATTTTGCTCCAAATTCTCCACAAATGGAGCAACATAGCCATCATTCTCGGTTGTTATTGGAAATTGATTTTTGTATTCGGTGGATTGATCAAAGAATTGTTTTGAGATTGAAAATAATTTATCAATGTCCTTTTTGCCTAAAGAATGATTTTTTAGTAGTAAGAATCCATGATTCCTAACCTTCTTAACCAGTCTCTTTGAATTTAAATCAGAAGGGTCTGATAAATCAATGATTGGCAAAGATACTTGGCTGTTAATTGGAGCTTGTGTAAACATTGCTTATAATTTTAGGTTGTTAAGAAGAAAAGGTTGAAAAGTTTAAACTGTTGATAATGTAAGTATGGTTATTATTAATGAATACTGATTATCTTGAACTACGAAACATAAAGAATCAGAAGAAGAGAACATGATATAGACCCAAATGGATAAATTTTTCAAAGCCCAATTCAGCCCAGTCAGGAATTAGCTGGTTTGACAATTTGTTCAAGATGGACTGACTCCATGTTTGTTGATATGCCGAGAAAGCCAAAATAAGCAATTGAAAGGGATCTAGATGAGGCAGAAAATGGGTATTTTTTAGGCCGTACGCAAAATTGTATTGCTCCAATACAAGACAGATTCTTTGATTTAAGGAAGTATGGCCAATTACTGTAAAGTTTACTATAGAAATCGATGACATCGTATTATTTTCTACTGATTAATTAATTCATTCATGTATTGGATACTTCGTATAGAACAATAATGAATGAAATTAACTTTCATACTTAGAAGTTGCTGTTAAAGTTTTTAGATTGCTGTATGAATTTTTATAAAAACAGAATCTTGTTTTGTTTTCAAATGTCTTCTCTGACACATGTTTTAGTAAATTCTGGATTGTCACCACTATAATAAATTAACAACGAGAATAAAAGGTTTTGTGGCATCTTTGTTACAGTCTATTCATTTTCAATAATTTCCAAATTTATAATATAATCGGATTCCTAAACCACTCCAAAAAAAATTGACAGCTGTGGGGTTCGAACCCACGCCTCCGAAGAGACCAGGACCTTAACCTGACGCCTTAGACCACTCGGCCAAGCTGCCAATGTTAGCAAATGTAAAGAAGTTTTGTGTTGATACTGATTAAAACTTCCTATTGAATCTTTGTAAGAAGTAACTAAGATACAATAAATAGGATCTATTAATTGTCAGTAGTAGAGAATACGTGATATACGGGATCTGAGATGAAACGTAATATCAAGTATGTTAT
>JAJLVI010000055.1:0-56284 GCA_030570195.1 Pichia exigua | reverse complement strand
ATAATACATCAAATGTGTAATTGAAGTTTCTCATTGAGGTATCCGTTACAAATGGTTTCTATTTGAGGTTATTTTAAGGCGTACTTTCAATACTAATTCAACATTTTCTATTTTTGTTCAACTTCAATTCGTATCTTTTACCCTAACGTAATTGGTATAATGGATTTTAAGTTTGGTGGTTTTATACCAGCATCGTCTTCATAAGCTATGAATTGTTTTCACTGGTTATGGCATTTAAACACCTTAAGAAGCCTACCTCTTTTATTGTATATTGCTCCTAATCATCCATCGATAAATAATATACTTAGTAAGATTGTACACTCTTTTACTAAGAAAATGCTAGCAAATGAAGCTAAAAATGGGATTTTTCTTCGACTTTCTAATAACTCTTTACTCTAACTGCTGTTAGTGATCTCGTACTTCAATAGTTCTCCGTGGGGTGTCTTTCAACTATCCAAAGTGTAGTTCTATGGGGAAACAACTGCGTGAACCACCCATCTACCGCTTATCCGACACCCGAACCCCGCTTAGTGCTGTTTTAAGCGAAAAATGGCGTTTTCCCCAAAAAAAAGAGTGAATTTTCCAAATGAAAAAATGTTTGAAATTTCTAAAGAACTCCACTTCATTTTATAAACTAAGTATTGTTTATAAACTCTAGACTGTTTGTTTTGAGCAAAACAAACAGATATATGGGTTGAGCGGTATGACATTAGTACCCTAGTAAATTACCAGCCTTATTCAATCATCCCAAAAGAAGTTAGACCCAAAAAGTGATGCTTTGCTTACAACAGGAAAGTTGTCACAGGATAGCTCACGTAAAAGTTTGCAATTTTAGGCGTGTACAATGCTATTTAATTTACCTGAATCATTTTTATTCTGAATATGTTTCTTCTTTCTGGTATTTCCAAGTATCATGACTTATTATCTTGATTAGAGTGATTGAATATGACTGCTATGAAAATATTCAGCTGAATTTACTTAGTTGCTAAATTTTGCTTCATATATAAATGTTTCCAAGGATTGGTTATAAAGTACTTATTTCAATTTGTTCATTAGAGATTGAAAGTTCATTAGAATCAGAATAACCACCTAACAATGAACCGAAAATGTTACATTGCACAGAATTTTAACAATGAACAAAAGGGTTACGATAACTTTCGATAGTATTATTGTCAATAGGTTGTATCAACTTACACCAGTAGGATTTTAGATAAGCAAATTATAAACTGCTATTTTGAAGTTTAATGGCCCTTTAGACATTACTCACTAACTAGCTCGATATTAATATATGATATAATCGTTAATCTAGACTCCAAAATTAATCTTGTGTCATTTTATTCTATGACGTTGAATCTGAAACAAGAAAAATTATAAATGTTAGATTCGGAAGTAATATAAAACTAGCAATTACTTTCATTTACATTTCGAAATACAAAATAAAACAATTACAAGAGAAATATAGATCTTTGATATCTGGTGTCACGGCAAATGTGTATCAATGATGTGGTAAAAATTTGAGATATAAAACGTGTAAGTTTTATTCAATTTAGCTTGCTTTAATGTATCTTTCTGTAATTAATGCTCATTCTTATTCTCTTTTATTTTGCATGATTTTGTCCCGTAAAGCAAACTGTGTGATGGCATAAAGTAAATAAGTCAACAAGACTTGAATAACTAAATCCGTCAAACAATACTCACTCTGATCAAACTACTACAACCCAAAGCTTAATAATCGAAAGCTTCAATGTTAAAGCTTCGATTAAACAGATCTTCTTGTAGCTAACCTATAATATATGCTAATAAATAAACATGAAAAGAATGTTATTTTTTGAGAATTAACTAATTTTTTTTTTAAGAAAAAACATTGAATAAAATATGATTAAAAAGGAGTAAAAAATAAATAAAAAGGATGGACACATGTAAGAACTGTAAAAAGCACAAGCAATATAGGGAATGTAAAAAGTAATTATAGAATGAATGTTGTACTTTAGGAAACCCCTGCTATATGAGTTGAACAATTGGGATCGTCTCTCGACTGAATATTTATTTCTTTTCATCCCAGTCCTTTTCATTGTCTATGTCACTTTCATATGATGGAGGTGGTTCATCAGATTCAGTCTCATTAGGGCCAGGATTATAAATATAATCAGTGCTGTTATTAGTGTTATAAGAATCAGCATCCACTTCATCGAAAAGGACGTCTGGTGCAGATGCTGTTACAAATTTATAATGCACCTTTTGTGATTCACTATCAGATAATTCCCAGGTCAAAACAAAACTAGCTTTATTTGAATACCAATCTGGTACAAATCCTGATGTTTTGATTGTATCTTCTCCCATTAATTGATTTAATGTTTGAGTTATATCAATGTTTGCATTTTTAGCTAATAATTCGGATGGAACTCTATATGCATATGAATTAAAATCTGAATTAAATGTGAAATCTTTAATATCAAAAAATACATCTCTAAATTCAATTTTCAGAATGTTGTGTTTGATTTCATCAGTCATCTGATGATGTCTACATTGAAGATGCAATGTATTCCGAGCTTCAATTTTTAATGATTCAATTTTAAATAATCCAAGATTGGTACTTTGTCCATTAAATACAAAATCTGTAGT
This sequence comes from Pichia exigua, assembly GCA_030570195.1. Classification (NCBI taxonomy): domain Eukaryota; kingdom Fungi; phylum Ascomycota; class Pichiomycetes; order Pichiales; family Pichiaceae; genus Pichia; species Pichia exigua. The sequence continues at coordinate 53,662 of JAJLVI010000055.1, read as the reverse complement.
ATCATTGGATGCGATTCCAATTGATGCTAAATCTGGAAAAATACCCAACAACCACTGGGTATATAAAGGTTCATTCATATCGAAAGCTGATGCAACCAACATAGCTACTTTAAGTGGGATTGATTTAGTAATTTTATGATAAGCTTCTTCTCTATAGTTATCGTTCCAAATTTGTCTCATGAATCTAGTTTTTGAATGAGGTTTGGTGATTGCTGATGGAACTAATGCATTTATTTTTTCATCAAAGTAGAATTTTTTGACTTTATTTTTAAATACTTCAGATTTTTCATAACGTAAAAGCCGAACTTCCATTGGTTGTCTTAATACTCTATTCATTGCTGCCTGATAGATAATTGGAACACGCCATGAACTATGTACTTTTGTTCTAAATGTTAAAACTGAACCATATTTATAAACTTCTGCATAAACATAATAATTAATTGAAATTGTTGCAGTACGATTACCAAATTTATTACAAGTACTTGGTAAATACAATTCGTTTGGAATTTGCAGATTGAATGGATATTCAATACTTTCACCTGGATTAAAGGCATAACAAACTTCATTTGTGTGTTCAGCATCAACATTTTGAGATGATAGCGGTATATTGTAATATCTATTGAAAAAATTATGTGTCTGTGTAATTTCTCTACGTCTAACTTGTCTTTTTCCATTTACATGTCGGACTTCGTCATAATGGTATACTATATATGCAGATCCTAGTATCCCACATCTGATTTCTGAAACCTTCTTCAAATGATCTTTGAATCTAATTGTAGCCACACCACGAACATCGGGATTAACTGGGGTATACTTGTTATATAACGGTGGGTCCAGTAAAGAAATGACAAATTCAGTTGAGTTTGAAAACCAATTACTCATGCAAGAAATCTAGTTGTTGTTGTTGTTATTATTTGAATACCTACACTTCATCACTAGTAATTATAAATTAAGCCGCAAAATGAAGAAACCAAATCTACTTATATTTCGGTTTGCTATCTGCTTGCAAGGCTTATGCTGCACCAAAATTATTGCCGAACATGAAAATCCCGCAATGTTTCCCAGTTGCTGAGACTCAATCGATATCCGATGAAGAATCATTCTGAGTTTTGAATCAACCAGCAATGTTCGATCTGTGTTTAAGCCATGGGGAATTCATTTCTTTTTCGTATTTTATATCTATTACATTGTTATTTTTTGTCTGTTCTTGGCGTAATATCTTTGATGTCAATTATTGCGGTTTCTTAATGTAAAGTAGGCATAATGCCTTCCATCTGCATATTTTTTCATTCTACTTCACGTGTGGTTGAATTTCGTTATGTTCTTTTGAATGTGATTGAAGCTTGTGTTGTATTCCTCTGATTTCAACTATGTGTGGAAGTGTCAGTTTTGAGACCTTGCTAGTATTAAAGTACGGGAAGAATACCCCGGATTGTATGTCGCTTTCCGAATTCCGACATTATCTTTTCTAGTTATTACGCGAAAATGACAGAAAATGTGATTTTAAGAGGGTCTAAGTAAAAGCTGAGTCTTCACGTTTATATGTTTGCACTGTTTTAAATTGTTAAAGGCTTCTTTTTGTTTGGCAACTTCAACTATTTAAAATTTTAAATCAACTGGTAATAATCTGTTTACTAATAATTTGTAAATACAATGTGATATATTATTCTAAATAAGTATCATCTACAACATACTGCAAATAGTCTCATTTTCTCACGTAACAATTCTACAGAAAACTTATATTCAGACATATTCACATTAGTTTTAAACGTGTAACCACTCCGATTTTAACCTGATATATATGTATAAGGAAAAACATTAAAATAAACCAAAATGGATTGCTTCGACAAACAAGCTAATCGAATACTTCTGCTTCCAACCTTGCTCTTCCCAAATCAAACTTTTTGGTTAGAATTGGAATACTAATGAAAAGTAATAAAGCCAATACCCAAAATGCTCCTCGTAATTCATGGAATAAATTGATAATTAAACCCACAACAAATGGTCCAATAATAGAACTCGTTTTATCTGTTAAACTAAATATTGAAAAAAATATACTTTCTTTTCCCCTGGGAATAATAATAGAATAGATACTCCGACTCACTGTATTCAAACCACCGAGACCAATACCATACCACATTCCTAGTAGGTACATTTCGTATTTAGAATTTAAAGCAATTATTCCATAAATTGGAACGCATAAGCACCATATGATCAAACCTATTAGAACATGTTGTAAATCCCATCCATAATATCCAATTACTACATTTGGAATCATAATTGATCCAGCAATTGCACTTAACATAACTAAAACACCGATTTTTGCTAAGGAAATCATTGGCATGTTTAAATTAGTTTTTGCAAATAATATTGCAGTTGAGTTGATTGTAGTAATTGAATCGGACAAAACAAACCATCCTAATAAGAAAAAATATATGTCCTTTAGTTCACAAACTCTAAACATAGCATGTACAAGATCTTTATATCCCTTTTTTATCATTCCTTGTAAACTTAAATTTAAATTTCTTTTAGGTCCACATAAATTCCTTAAATATATTGCAATTGGTATTTGCCATACTAACCGCCATACACCAATTGCTGAAATTATAATTTTGAGGCACCAGATCACATTAGGATTTACATTTTTAAGATAATTTAATGATATTAAAGAACTTAGTTGAATAATTAATGCTGAAATATAACCTGTTGATGTACCCACACCACTTATTTTTGATCCAACATTACCTAATCTATCATCATCTACCATTGATAAGTCATCATTATCATCGTTATCTATAATTTGATCATCAAAAAGGTTGTCTTCATCTTGCGATACATTTTGAAATGGATAATGTTTTATCAGAATAGTTAAATAAGAGTTCATGGGAACATTGATGCAACCAAATGAAGAATTAGCAAGTATTGCTAATATCGAAGCTAAGTAATAGTTGTGTGTATTAACAAAGACAAAACATAAAGTAGTTGCTCCGCCTAATATACCGAATAAAAGTATGAGTCTTTTCTTATAGCTGCTATTATCTGCAATTCCTCTGATAGTTAAAACACAAATTGCCTGTATTAAGAAAGAAAAAGAAAACTGCTCGTGTTTATTAATTCCAATTTTCCCTCTGTCATGATTGTGCAAGGAAGTCGTAATATCAACTGGTTGTAATGTATTAAATCTGATATGAGAATCCCTGATTATATTTTAAGTAGGTATTAAAAAAATTATAAATAAATATATATAATACTAAATAGTTATGAAATAATCAGGAAAACTACCTTTTTATATATACAAACTAACTTTTGTTATAAGAAGAAAAATGGGTCATACTACATGGGATAATATTTTAATTAACAAATCAGATTTATTCCAACACAAATTTTGTCAATTGATTTTAACTCTTTAAAGTGACCTCTATCTTAACTTAAACTAAGATTAATATTTACCATTTAGCTTGTTAAAAAAAATCGAATCTACTCAAACTATACTTACGTATATTGTTTTGAACAAGTCATAAATACTCAACAAAAGGTAATGTAAGGAATTATTTTTTGTTAATGGTCGTTTTCTGATTGGTTGATGTGACGGTGGTGATTGGTTAATTTTTATTGTGATTGTTAGATATATAATTACAGTTTAAGGTAGATGCAATCTGAATTGATATTTGATTTGTTTTGATGCATGGATTGCCTGAAGTCTGGAGATTCCACTCTGACGGGCAATTGGCTATTATTTAAACAGTAAAAGCTTTCTGCTATGTTGTAGTATACTTTTTGAAAAAGAAGCAAATGAAAACATAGAGAGAATCATAACGTAAAGTTTACGACCACTAATAGTTAAGTCCATAAGGGATTCCTACACACTTTTTAAAGCTTACTCTAATTGCCCTGCAGAGTTAATATTAATTAATTTACTGTAGTGTATTATTTATTTATTGCTCTTTATTTAATTCTTATTGATCCAACTTTAATAAAAAGACAACTCACAAATTCTTATTTACATTCAATGTTACGGAATAGGTCTTAGAAATGTATGTTGTTATGTATTTACTCTGGTGAAAGGATCCATTATTATATTATAGTTAGGCACAAAAAGAAAGAACTCTAAAATGATATACAAACAGAAGCGAGAAAGAAAAGGGAGAAATACCTTCTTATATAGACAAATTAAGAGTGTCATAAGAATATAAACGAGACCATCACAAGTGGTACGATTATTGTAATTGACCAATAGGATCTCATTTCAACAATGTAGGCGTTTTTGTACAGCTGAGGATGTCAATCAAAGATTAATATTTCGGTTAGAAGATATTAAAGATTAGTGTACAAATAAGAATGTCATCAGAAATTAAGTTAGAAAGCCTAACGTATACTCAGTAAAGTAAGGAAATGTAAAGAAACATGAAATTTTTGCAAAAGTTGTCAGATATCGGGAAATGGTGAAACTTCGTAGAAGTGCGAGTGGCAAATTTACAGTCAACGAGAATTATATAAAGAGACGATATTGCCCAGTCATATAGAATAGTTGTAGTTTTAGGGCAAACCAGTTCTTTAGCCTGAGGAAGCCAGGCGTCCTACTTGGTACAGGCAACATACATAAGATTGGTTAAATTTAATGTAACTGGGCGTGTGGCGTAGTTGGTAGCGCGTTCGCCTTGCAAGCGAAAGGTCATCGGTTCGACTCCGGTCTCGTCCAATTTTTTTGATTAAAATTTATGTTTAATCTTGTTATTCAATATTTTTCTTTTTGAACGAAGAACCATTTACTACTATTATTTAATATGTATACAATTTTTATTTATTCATTATTAATTCCTTCAACAATCAACTTCTCAATTATGTTATTATAAGTGTGATAAGTAATTTTAATAATTTCATTTTGAGGAAATTCCAGCAATGGAATATCCTTTGCATTTGAAGCCATTAAATAACCATAAAAAATTCTAATAATTGTTTCATCAGCAATAACTAAAATATCGTAAGATAACTTTTCCATTTCCAAAATCAAAGGTTCAATTTTGAGAGCAAGATCATGATAGCTTTCAGCTCTTGGGTATCTATGATGGTAAGGATCGGATTTATGTTTCATGTAATCATCGGGAAATTTTTGATTTAATTGAGCATCTGTTAAACCTTCAGCAGCACCAGGATTTAGTTGAGTTAATTCAGGCCTATGTTTGACGGAACAACCAGCATCCTTAAAAATTTGAGAAGACTGTATTGTTCTTAATCTTGTTGAAGTCCAAACAACTAAATCATTTGGAATCTTTTCTTCTGGAAAATCTGATTTTAATGTATTAAATATTTTTTGAATATATGTTTTACCATTTTGAGTAATTGGTGGATCATCTTTGAAATTTAGTTTATTTAAAGAACAACGTGCAAAATAAATGGAATGTGTTTTAATCTTTGTATTTAAAAGATAATAAATAATTTTTGTTGTTAAAAAATCATGTTTTAATTGATTAATCAGTATTTTATCACCAAAATTATAAGATTGAATGAAAGGTAAAGTTGACTTATTTGAATCGAGGTTTTCATAATAAGTTTCACTTATTTTTATTCTATTTTGGAAATTTTTAAGTGCTTCGTCACTATTCCAATTTTTATAATCAGGAGAATTAACCGAATCACTAATATTGTCCTTTAATAATTTAGGGTCATCAATAATTGATTCAATGAATAAACACTTGATATTTTTCGACTTAAAAAAGTTAAACAGTTCTAGTCTTTCCTTTGCCACACCATTTATTGCATCATAAATAGCAATTTGGCCATTTGATGTTTGAAAAAAATTAACTATATCAGATATCAACTCGTTTCTAATTTTTAATTTTAGAATCTTTGTATCTATATTATCAGGAGAGTGGGAAAAATAAGAACTCTTATTCAATTTCTCAAAATTTAAGTCACTTGCATTATTTAGGTCTGTATTCTTTCTTCTATAGTCACCTAAATGGAATAGTTTAGTACGAACACCAAGCCATCTCAAGTATCTACATAAACTGATTGACAAATTAGTCTTACCTCTGCCAGGCAAACCAACCATTATAATACAGATTGAACCTGCATGAAACATTTGACCAGAATTTGTTGAATACATCTGGGCTGGTGAGATATGAGTTTCAGACAAATTCTTATGGATTGCATCATCATTGAAAATAGTTCTGGTATTTTTATGAATCAACTTATCGTTATCAACATCAATATTAGTTGCATAAATTGAAGATGGATTCCAACGTTGAATTTTTCTAGCTGAGTAATTACCTGGTATCTTGGGTTCTTCTATTTCTGCAATATCATTGGACATACTCATCGTTGTTGAATAGATAGCTTTCCCTGTTTTCCCCAAACTAATAAAATAGAGCCTCAATTTGTTTATTGGGGAAATCGAAAAAAAAGTGCCTCTGGAAACAAAATTGTAAACCCGTGCACCATAATTGTTTAAAAAATCATCTCCTAATTTGGCAATGCCCCGGACCAATAACCAACGGTTATCTACAATTAATGTCATAATCGTAACAGTTCAATAAAGTTGCAGTATATACATAGTAAAGAAAATACAGGAAATTTAGGATAATTCAGTGTATTGGATAATTCAGTGACAGTCATATTCCATTCATGACTCAAAGAAACTCAATTTAACTTTTTTTAGTTATTCTCCAAAACTTAAAATTCATCTTCACCTTCCCCTTGTTGATCAAGTCCAAGGTATTTCTTGACAAACCCTCCATACAATTCAGTTTGTTCAACCCAATGGGAAGCATATGCTTTTCGATCTTCTTCACTACCGTGGGTTTCCAAAATTGAGCATTTTTTGTTGTTAACGTAGTTTGAGATTGGGCTCAAGAAAGCAACAATAATCATATCAGTAAATAAGGACATATTAAAAAAAGGTGGTATATAGTATAAAAGATAAAAATGGCTTTCAGTATGATTGTTATAGAAAAGAAAAAAGGTTTGAGAGATTAGAAAACATGCACCAGTAAGAGTAAAAAATAAGTGCTAATCAAATCAAAAATTATTTGAGAGATTTTTCACTTTTCTTTTTTTTTTAAATGGCAGCATCGGTATTAGTCGGTGTTAATTTGTTTAACTTACCACCGGACCTTACCATTAACATGCCCTGAATTTTCATAAAGAACATCAACACCTTTCCATTCGACAGCCTCCCCAATGTAAACCCTCACAACTGCCCTTACTGTCATGTTTTTTAATATCCCATCTCCTCTGAATGCATTCTCTAGTAACTTCCATCCTGCACTTCCAGTATTTGCATATTCAACCTTAGCTCTTGGACTTTTCCATAAACCTGGTTCAAGCCTCCAGATAACTTTTTCTTTTAAAAATCCAATAATATAACCTTCAGCCATTGCTTCCCCTTCTTCTATTTCGATGATGATATCACTATTTGTTAAAGGATTGAATAGTGTCATTTCAACCTCTTGACTAATGATATGCATTATAGTATCCCTAATAAAATAATTACCATTATTATCAGTATCACCTTTAATATCATCCGACGTTATATTTAAAGGTATTTTCAGTTTACTGAATAGCTCACATGTATTAAAATTACATTTCGCAATACTACTATTATTGCTAATGCCATTAAGTGTAAGATTTGTTACTTCACCTGATATGAATTCTCCAATAAACTCTTCAATTCTCCTCCTTTTCTCAACAGTACTCGAGTTAATATTTAGTTCAAGATTAAGGGGAAGATATCCATTGTCACTAACACTTCCATATAGCTTGACTTCAAATAATTCTAATGATTTATAATTAAAACCAATATTTACATAATCAATATTATTTTCGATCAGTTTGAGATTATTTGATACACCAGCATTTGCTATTGATTTGAATTGAATAAAGTCTGCTGCACTATTTACATATTCAACACTTATTAACTTTATTGATCCTTTGCCACCATTATCAAGTTTTGCTTCAATATTTGAAATAAATTTATCAATGTCAATTGAAGTTAAGAAATGAAAATTTAATTCTCCATTGAAAAAACTGGATTCTATTCGACTATTTAAGTTGACTACCATGTCAGTATATTGATTATTCACACCGTCAATCAAATCCTGACTAAATTTTAGGGCTTCTTCAAAATCAATTATTTTTACTTCTGTATTAAATCCCAAAAATAATACTTCATCCATGTGCTTAATTAAATTTATGTTTGATACTATTAATTCGATACCATTAATCATTAACCTACCATTCATAAATATTAGAAACTGTTCAATTAATAAGTCTATATCAGATGTAAGGGCACCGCCTAAGATAATTGAACCAGTATTATCATTCATTCCAACTTTCACTTCATCAACATTAAACCAATCTTTTCTCTTCATAAAATTCACTTTACCCAGTATTTGACTTAAAAGTTTGTGAATATGAAGTCCAACTTCCATATTCATATTTTCCAATAAATCACGAATCCATGTTTTTGCTTGATATTTATTGTTATTACCTTTAATGACAATTTTAAACTTGTCCATTTCACTATCATCATTTAATAATCTCCAAACTAAATCATTAATTAAACCATTTTTTATAATTTCATCTTTGCTATTGAAAAGTGTAAAATAGGTAGTAATAGATTTATGACTATGCTTTCTGCAAAGATCTATACTTGCAAATTCAAGAAATTTATTACTAATGTCAAAACCTATAGTGATATTGCAGTTTGGAACAAAATCAAAAATATTGGATTTTGGTATAATAATTCCATGCCCTAGAAACCCAAGACTTTCATTATATTCCTTGATTTTTAAATCATTGATATTTATATCGTTTAAAGCCTGGGATACAAATGAATCAATAATTGTAGAATACGTAGCTTGATCAAAATTTATCATCTTCTTAATAGGAATGTTTATACTATGAAAATTCAAACTAAAAGTTACATAACAGTTATTCTTCTCATTCCCCAAACTAGTGAATTCTGCTAGTTTCTCGCCATTTAATATAACTGATAAATCTGGTAAATCAAATTTGTACTTATTATTATTTAAATCAATCTCAAAGTTTTTTGAAGTTGTATCAATTTCAATTAACTGATTTTTTTTTTCATCGTAGATTTTTAGATTATCGTTAAATTTTATATCTGTGCCATTAATAACATTAACCCAATTGAAATATCCCAGATTATTAAACGTAACCTCAATCCCATAAACATCTACAAAGATGCCGTTAGCTGTAACATTTAAAATATTAAACTCATCAATTTCACAACCAATTGAAGTTGTAACTAATCTAACATTTAAAGTTACTATTAAAATAATTGCAGTAATAATTACAATAACTGAATATAACTTCATTTTATAAAGATAGTGATATCTATTTGGTTCCTGTTCAATTATCAAATCTCTATTCTCTTGGATAGATGGCGGAAGTGAATTGAAAGAAACTGGTATGGGCTCAGCCACCAATAAACCAACAGTTTCATCATTATATTCATCGGTACTGGGAACAATGCTATGTCCTTGACTTTTTTTATTGAAATATTGATAATTGGGTTCCATTGTGATGATTTCTAAACAGGTTTTGTTAATGGAGGTAATGTCATTTTATGATAAAGATCTTTTTTTTTTTTTTAAGAACGTCATCGCTAATCTCTAATCTGTGAATTTTTGTAAACTCTAAATATATATTTTTCTACATAAATAATTTTATAAAATTATAATTTACCCTTGATGACAACATCTTCATCGCAATGTTCTTCCTCAATTTTAGCAGCTGGTGCAGGTGTTAATGGGATTGTACATTTCCATTCACCAATTTGGCCAATTAATTGACCATGTTTTTCATTATTAAATTGATTCCAATCGGTATTAATATATGAAATAATATCAATGATTAAATCTTGTTTATATGAGAAATTATGGAATAATTCATCAGTAAACAATTTTTCCAGGTTTTCTTTATTAATTTCTGTATCTTTGAAAAATTCATCAATTTTTTGATTAACTTTTTCACTTTCATAATTAACATTGTCAAACTCTTCTTTGTCATAAATAAAATTAATAAAAGAATTCTTAATTAATTTAAGGGGGTCTAACTTCGGGATTTTTTGTGACTGTAAATGCACAACAACTTTACCATTATTTGAATTATCAAGAATCTTACTATTATAAAATTCAATTACATCCTGTAATTTGAAAATTTTCAAATACTCAATATCTGATTCATATCTATCAAAATCATAATAACCAGAAGCTAGTCTGTTCCAAAAATAGTCCTTTTCTTCCCTTAAATTTTTCTTTTTTTGTTCTTTTTTATTAATTAATGAATCAACATGTTTTTGAAATTCATCGTTTGTCATTTTATTTTCAATAAATTTACCCATTTTAACAATAAATTTATTAATTCTTGATAATAGATAAAAAGTTGGATACTCACTTTGAATTAAAAATCTTAATCCAAAAGTTGTTCTAGTTTCTCTTGTTCCTGAAAAAACAACATAACCTAATTGCTCAATTGTTCTTAATCTATTAAAAAATGGCTCATGTAAAATTTGTGAAATTAATTCATTTAATATTCTTTCACGATGATTTGAAATTAGTCCAATCTGAACAAATGATTCAATACATGAATTAATATTATCAGGATCATCATTCTTTTTAATAAAATTAGATGCTAATGATTTACCAATTAGATTCAATGACCTACCTCTTGTAAACTGCGAACCCGTTAAAGTAATTGAGCTACTTAAAGTTGGTAAATTTTCTTTAATTATATTATAAATTTTAATTGAATCTGATTTTTCAAAGTTACCAATTGCTAAAACTTCAATATAACAAATTTTAAACAGATTAATAGAATAATTTTTTAATGAATTAAAATCAACTGCATTAAAGCAAGAAATTTCATCATCAACTAACCAAGAATTTTCATTAACCAATGAAGAAACAACTGGACCAACTTGTTGATAAGGAGTTGAAAATCCAAAATTTTTCAAATTTGTGAATAATTTTTCCTTTAAAATTTCAAATCTTTTCAACCTATAATCATTCCAGATATTTTCATCAACTGTAAACGTATTCAAAGTTTGTAATAATTTTTTTAATAAAATTTCCTCTTTATGAGAATAACCAATAATTTCTAGACTTATACCTTCTCTTGCAATATTAAAAGTATAATGTAAACCAGCAATTGATGCATAATATGATAATGAATTTAATTCATCATCTAACAGTTCAACAAACAATGATAAATACAAAGAATTGAGTGGAGTTGAGGTTGAGCCTGGTAAATTAAATTTGATAACAATAGAGGATCTTGGACCACTTAATTTTGGGTTTGACTTGAACCAAATTTTAGAGAAATTATCAATTTCAACTAATTTTGGATATTTTGTAGACAAAGCAGTTGATAATTCAAAGTTAGTTGCAATAAATTCATTCTTTTCAGGTAGTGCTAAATGCTCATCTAATTTTAAATCATCTAAATCAATCTTTTCGAAATCTTCAACAATGTATTCAGTATTATACCATTTTTCATGTTGAATTGTATTGGCTTTAATTTCGTTATTTTCAAAAATTTCATTTGAAATTAAGAAAACCCTCAAATTTTCCGGGTTTAAAAATGATAACATTTTATTAATTAGGTCAGGATCAAATTTTCTATTAATTGATAAACTTAAGAAGTCTGAAGGAGGAATTGTACCAATTTTAATATTATCTTCAATTAAATCATCGATTGGATTTTTAAGAGGAATTGAATAATAATTTAAGTCATGTAATTGACCAGCAAATCTTGAAACAGTTGAAGCAACAGCAGATTTTTGTTTGAATTTAAAAGAATTTTGAGATTCAATTTTTAGTTCATTGAAAATCCATTCTTTTGGACCTTCAATTTTTAGCATTTTTAAGTATCTGAAAACATCCAGTATTAATGAATTATAATTTTTCAAACCTTCAATAGTTAGTTCAATATTTATGGTGAATTCCGAAAAACCTGGAGATATTTGAGAAGCACCGGACGATAAAGCATTTGCCCAACCTTTTAATTTGAAATTGTACAATAAAGAACCTTTTGATTCATGTCCAATTAAATGAGATAAATATCTATCTGGTAAATATTCCCAATATTGATTAGTTGAAGGTATTGGGAAAGATAACTGTAAATTTCTCATTTGTCTAATTGGTTTAATTTTATAAATTTTATTCAAATATTTATTTGAATTGAATGGAGAATTCAAATAAATGGAATTATTTTTTAAATTTTTGTTTTCGATATTAGAAAATTTTTCAATTGTCCAGTCTGTTAAGGTATTTAAAGATTGATTTGATAATATGGATAAACACATAATATTTGAAGAATAATTATTTTTATGAAATTTGATTAATTCATCTCTAACATTTAAATGATTTTTAATGGGTAAATCACCTAAGGTTAATTTATTACCAGTTGAAAAACCATTATGAGGATGTAAATTTGAAGTTGTTGATTTTGATAATTGATATAATCTCCAAGTATCGGACTGTAAATTTTTCTTGTTTTCGGAATCAACAGCATTAATTTCTCTATCTTTACCAGATGGAGAAAATAAAGGTGTAATAAAAAATTGTGAAAATCTATCCAATGCACCATTTAAGGAATCATTTTTAGTTTCAAAATAATAATTTGTATGAGTTGAAGAAGTGAAAGCATTTGAATAACCTGAATTTTTCGAAAGGTAAGAATTATAATCATTTTCAGAAGGATACTTTTCCGTACCTAAAAATAACAAGTGTTCACAAAAATGAGCCAAACCGGGTAAATTTTTGGGATCATTATAAGAACCAACATGAACATCCAATGCGGCGGCAGATTTATCAGTTGATGGATCATTAATTAATAATGCTGTTAATCCATTATTCAATTGAATTATACGATACGATCTATCATCAACTTCAGGTTTAATAATTTGATCATCATCAATGATAGTTTTATAAGATTGATTATTTGAAGTCATTGAAGAAGTATTATAATGTCTTTGAAACAACCTTAAAGATCTATTTAAACTAGACAAATATATAGACATATACAATTGATAAAATTGTATTGTTTAATGAAAAGAAAAGGAAAGAAAACGGAATGCAAGAAAAGCAGAGAGAAGAAAAGGATAGAAACCCAATCAAGTTACTTATTGGGGTTTAGGGATCTGAAAAATCCGAATGAGAAAATATGAGAACTCATTTTATGTGGGTTATCAGGGTTATTATTACGTAATCAAGCAGATTAGAAGATAAAAAGGATGGTTTTGTATAGAGACGTTGACGTGGTCGTCTATAAGACATAAAAACAGGGTATCAAAGAAGTAATTCGAGTGATTCATTAGAACAGCAAATAGTATGAAGAGTCGTTGATGGATAAAAAAGTTGACGACTCACAAGGTTTTCGTAAAAAGAAAAGAACCGATGGAAAGCAAATGATTGATATACGTATACGTATACGTATACGTATACATATACATACATACATATATATATATCAGCCATTCACACTGTATCGTCATGAAAGAACCATTTTGTTTGTGCAGGGTTGGAAGAACCACGTGAACAATGTAAGCTATCATCGGGAGGACGTTCGCCAACGTTGTTGGATTGTAACATACTTTGTAGAGAAAGGACAACAGATGAAATGGTTTGTATAGGAGTCCAGCCATCGTACAAGATATTGAGACAGATATGACCATTGGAATAAACATGGGGATGTAGAGGAATGTTTTCACCAGTGAAGACAACAACCGGTGGGCTGAAGGGGTAGCCGTCGACGGGATCGTATGATATCGTGAAGGTTTGATCTGCATAGAGAGGATTATCGGGAACAGAGATATTGACGAGAATGGGACCTTGTAAGGTGTCCGGCGAGGAGACGACGTTGATGGTGTTGTTTTCACATTGAGCGGACACGAACAACGTGAGTTCCTTGTAAACTCTCTTGGCAGCCATTCTGAGCAACTGGGGTGGTGTGTGGTGTGTGGTGTTTGTGGTGTTTGTGGTGTTTGTGGTGGTTTCTGCTCAACAAAACACCACCGCATTCATGTTGGCGACGACCGACGCAACCGCCGCCTGAAGAAGCCACGCGTCTTTTTCCGTTTTTCGTTTTCAGCGCTGAAGAAGAACAAGAGGCGTCGATTGTTTGTTAGTTTCCACCTGTATTGTCTGTTGTTTGTTTTTGCTGAACCCTACACACCACAGTTTCTCCCTCCCACAATGGCCAGATCAAATGCTAGATTGGTCAGGTTCGGCTTCTTTGCCCTGCTTCTCATCCTGTCTGCCTATATTCTCTCCAAGGGCTCTTCAACCTCGTATGCTGTGTCGTCTACCCCTAATGCATCAAACTCAAACGACAAACTAAAGTATCAAGACGACAAAAAACAGGCCTCCGCAGGCGTTTCCGGTACAGGTGACGCAGTGGCGGCGGCGGCGGCGGCTGCTGATTCCAAAAAAACTTCCAAGAAGATTGTTGCAGGCGATAAAGTAAAAGCTGCTTTCGTTACACTTGCTAGAAACTCGGATGTTTGGGAAATCTTAGGTTCCATCAAACAAATTGAAGATAGATTCAATCATCAATATGCTTATGACTGGGTTTTCCTCAACGATGAGGAATTTTCCGAGGAATTCAAAAGGGAAACTACTAGACTAGTTTCGGGTACCACTCATTATGGTGTGATTCCTCATGAACAATGGTCTTTCCCTGATTGGATCGATACAGATAAGGCTGCTAAAGTTAGAGAAAAAATGAGACAAGAACAAGTCATTTATGGTGATTCTATCTCTTATAGACATATGTGCAGATATGAATCTGGTTTCTTCTTTAGACATCCGCTTATGGAGCAATTTGATTACTATTGGAGAGTTGAACCTGGTATCAAAATTTTCTGTGATATTGATTATGATATTTTCAAATTTATGCAAGATAATGATTATGAATATTCTTATACTATTTCTTTACCAGAATATGAAGCCACCATTCCTACTTTATGGGAAACAACCAAAGGCTTTTTAAAGGAAAATCCTCAATTTTTACATAAAAATAACTTTATGGATTGGTTATCTGATGATGGTGGTGTTTCTTATAATGGTTGTCATTTCTGGTCCAATTTTGAAATTGGTAAATTAGATTTTTGGAGATCCGAAGCTTATTTATCATACTTCAATTATTTAGATCAAGCTGGTGGTTTCTTTTATGAAAGATGGGGTGATGCTCCTGTTCATTCAATTGCTGTTGGTCTTTTCATGGATAAAAAGAAAATCCATTTCTTTGATGATTTAGGATATTATCACGTTCCATTTAATAATTGTCCAATTAATGAAAAGACAAGATTAGAAAAGAAATGTGCTTGTAATCCAAATGATGATATCACTTTCAAAAATTATTTCTGTAATAATAAATTCTACAAATTACAAGGTCTTAAAAAACCTGAAGGTTGGGAAAGATATGGTGATTAGTTAAACTAATTTCAGTCATTATTTTATATCATTCATTCTTCATTGTTTACTTTGACTTTTATATATGTATATATATATGTTATTTCTATTTTATTTGAATTTTTTTGTATCAACATTTATATATCTGATTGAAACAGAACAAGCAAACAACTAAGATTGCGTCACAATAAAAATCCAAGTAACGCATTAGGCTAGAAATATTACATTACGAAATCAAATAACTCTTTCCTACTTTTTATTCTTCATTTCTTTTGACAACCCATTATTTAATAAATGCAATGTCTATGCTATCCATGTCACAGACTAAAACAAGACTAAACCGTCTTGTTATTGGTATAGTTATCGTTTCATTTGTATTTTATTATTCATTTTTGGCGTCTAGTGAAAAAATTGTTACTTTAGATGATATGGAAAAACCTACTTTAAAACAGAAACCACCAACTAAGAAAGTGAAAGCAACGTTTGTCACATTAGCTAGAAATGAAGATTTATATGAATTATTACCCGCAATTCAAAGCATTGAAGATAGATTTAACCATAAGTATGGTTATGATTGGGTTTTCTTAAATGATGTTCCATTTACTGAAGAATTTAAAAGGGAAACTTCAAAATCCGTTACTGGTAATACAAAATACGGTATTATTCCGTTTGAACATTGGTCTGTTCCAATTTGGGTTAATACAGTAAAATTTGAAAACGCAAGAGAAGATATGAAAAAAAATAATGTTATTTACGGTGATTCTATCTCTTATAGACATATGTGTAGATATGAATCTGGGTTTTTTTTCAGACATCCTTTAATGGATGAATATGATTACTATTGGAGGGTTGAACCAAGTGTTAAATTTTTTTGCGATATTGATTACGACGTTTTCCAATTTATGCAAGATAATAATAAACAATATGGTTTTACCATCGCAATACCTGAATATATTGAAACAATTCCAACTTTATGGGAAACAACCAAAGAATTTACTAAAAAAAATCCAAAAGCTTTGGCTGAAAATAATGCTTTAGAATTTATTTCAAATGATAACGGTATAAATTATAATTTGTGTCATTTTTGGTCAAATTTCGAAATTGGTAAATTGGATTTTTTTAGAAGTAAAACTTATCGTTCATATTTTGAACATTTGGATAAATCTGGTGGTTTTTTCTATGAGAGGTGGGGAGATGCTCCTGTTCATTCTATTGCCGCTTCTTTATTTTTAGATAAAGATCAATTGCACTATTTTGATGATATAGGATATTATCATGGTCCCTTTACAAATTGTCCAACAGATGAGAAAGTAAGAGAAAAGGGTCGTTGTTCTTGTGATCCAAATGATGATTTTTCATTTCATCCTGGTTCTTGTATTCCTAAATATTTGACAATGCAAGGAATGCAAACAATAGATGAAATGGAAGAACTGAGGAAGAATACTATATAAACTTAAAATTAAATCAGACTTACATAATATGTAAAAAAAGTTCAACAAAAGTTCAACCCGCATTTTTATTTTTTCATTTTTTATCTATTTTACGTACCCCTTGATTTCTTTTCTTTCGGATATTTTTCAGGAGTTTAATGGCTTTTTGCATAAACATCATATTATCATGAAAAAGAATGCAATCAACTACTATTCAGGTGTCAACGAGAATTTCAATCAAAACGTCAGGAAGACTAGACACTTTAGTTCCAATATAAACTATTCACCAGGGTCGTCCAATAAGAGTATTCTAGAAAATATTGATTTTCATAATCAAATTACATTATTTAATAGTAATGATATTGTTACTTCCGATGATTCAGATGTTGAGGATGATACTGATCATGAGTCCAATCGACTAAATTCAACTTTACACTTCTTTAAGAATTTGATGACAAAAAACTTCAAACAAACTATTCTATTCTTTCAGGGACGATCAGCATCGTTTTACAGATTACTATTTACCATTTTATTCATATTTAGCTTAGTAGCATTTCTTAATTCACATTTTAATGCAAAAGAAGCACAAACATATGATTTGCGTTTCACAAAACAGAATACTGATACATCAGTTTTCCACAAACTGATCATACCAAATTTAGAAGAAATGTTTCCAAATTTAAATATTGAGCTTTCGCCTGATTTATTTGATCCAAGATTAACCCCAAGTTTATTGCTTTTATACATTCAACATCAAATTACAATAAATAATAAAAAATTAGATAAAACTTTTACAATACCATTTAGTTGGAATGATTGGATTGATTTAGATACAAGATTAAAATATGACGACGATTATTTGATTGAATGGCTTTCAATTCATTCAATCAATTTTTTAGACCTATTGGAAAATTTGAAAACTTTGGACTGTGAAACTTTTGCAATGCTTTTTGGCTGTGAAGGTAATCATAATTTTTATAAACAATGTTCAAATTTAGACAAAAGTGAACTGTCTGAACATCTCGACTATCCATATAAATTTAAAATTAAGGGTCCCACCGATGCAAAAATTAAAGAAAGTGGTAGATTATTATATTCTGGATCATATTTGAAATTTTCTATGCCGCCACCTGAAAGATTATATTTGCTAAGTGTTTTTGGTCCCAAGGGTGAAGGTAGTTTAATGGTCAATGTTGATCAAAGGAGAAATTTGAACAGGAATAAAATTTTGAGAAATCACGATGTTATTAAAAATTTTATAAATTGGGAACTAGTTCAATCTAATAGAAGCATAAAAGATTTTATAAAGAAAGGGTGGAATGTTCGAAACATTAAAGCAAGATTTTCAAAGATTTTAGGTCAGTCAAAAATTGAAAAAATAATACCACAAAACAAACACTATTTAATTGATGAAGATGAAACTTATCTTGCAATTAAAGATACCAAAACTAGTGTTAAAATGAAAGCAAGTAATTGGGATTTTAAAGATTTTTTATGGGATGAAAGTAAATTTTTAAATGAAATGAGTAAGAAAGCGGTGCAAATTAATAATAATAAAAATTATGATTATAAATTATCAAAAACATTGGAAGATTTAGAAAATTTCAGAATTGAAAAGGGTTATCATCCAAAATATTTAGCGGAAGCTCAATTATATGGCACAAGTTTGGGATCGCATTTTGACTGGAGATTTTTTTCTGGTAGTTTGATTTTAAATGATTATAGACAATCAGTTATTCATAGATTATCTAGAACTTGGCTTAGATTTTGTTTTGAAAATAATTTAAAAACTTTTATTGCATATGGTTCAATGTTAGGTTGGATTAGAAATGGTTTAACATTGCCTTGGGATGGTGATATTGACGTTATTGTTACCATGGAATCATTGAATTTATTAGCAAGAAATTTTAATCAAACTTTGATTATTGATTATAGCGATAAAGACGGGTTTCAAAGTGCGATGACAGGTTATTTGATTGATATAAATCCTGCTTATTACAGTAGAGTCAAAGGCGATGGCAATAATATTATTGATGGTAGACTGATTGACATTAGTACAGGTATGTATTTAGATATTACTGCATTAGCTTGGACTGAAGGATACTTGAAACAAGTTAGCATGTCAAATAAGTTGAAAAAACTTGTTGATAAAGATTTTGAATTAAATCAATTCTTTGCACTTGAAGGTGAAGTTTATGGGAAAACATTAATGGAACAACTACACAAACTTCAAAATGAGAAACAATTAATTCATTGTAAAAATGATAATGGTTATACAGTGGATGAATTATCAGTTATGATACCATCATATTTTGAAGGAACAAGAGCATATTTCCCTCATTCATATGAGAATATTATTTGGAGATTATACCCAAAGGCATTAACAAGGATTACAGAGCCTGATCATGTATTTGATCAAGTACTAAGATTATGGGTAAATAATTACGATTGTCCTGAATTAACAAATCAATTAGGTCAGGCTTTACCTGATGCACCATTCGGGAAATGTACGAATTCCAAAGTTATTAATGAATATAATTTAACAAAGGCTTATACAAGTAGACATCTCACGATGCTGGAAAACGGAGATTGGAACCAATACGAACTGGATGAAGAAACGGAAAGTAAGCCATTACGTATTGATGAATTCTTTGTACTTTATGCAGAGTATTTCGATCTTACAGAGGATGAGGTAGTGAAATTGTACATGTAGTTGCGTAGTCCGGGTTATGGAATGTATAATAATGAACGATAGAAAATTTACGTAAGAAAAATGAAAAATTAAAAATGAAAAGTGAAAAATGAAAAATTCCAAATGGAGAACTCAAATCTCAAAATTCGACGACTTTTTGAACAACACCTTCGGGACATTGAGAAACCTGTTTTTAACCAAAAAAAATCTAGCCACCAGCAATGTTATCTAGATCTCTGCGTGTTGTTTCATCTAGAGCAACAATAAAGAATGTTTTGCCATCTTTATCTAAAGTATCTACTGGTAAAACTGGTTTAAGATTACAATCTACTACGACAAGTAAAATTCTTGTTGATAACCCAAATCCATCAAACACCAGAACCAAAGCTAACAAAGATAATAATTTGAATTCTCAAAGATATAGCAGCCATTTAATAAAAAATTTGAAAACCATTCTAGAAGAAGACTTTGTTGAATTTTCTCCATATTTTGAAAAAATTCAACAAACATTTCAAAACGCTTCAAGGGGTGATATATCAGGTTCATATACTGCAATGATTTTCACAGGAAACAAACTGTTAACCAAGATTTTAGATATTAAAAGAAAAAATAAGGTTCAAGTCCCATCTTCAATTTTATTTAAAGAAGTTATTACTTTATTAATTGATAATAACCTTCTTCATGCTTCTCATTTTAACAGATATATTCAAACTCTTATTGGAGAGCAAAAATACTTGAATGCATTAACATTTTGGATTGAAAATGCCAATATTTTCAAAAGATCAAAAGAAGTTTTCAATTCACCTTATAAAAAATCATTACCAAATGAACGTGAGTATCACTTATATGGTTTATCAGCTTATTTAACATCATTGATTGAAAATAAGGAAAAGAACATTGATCCTGAATTTATTAAACTTATCTTTGGTGATTCCGAACCAGCTTCCTACCCAGAATTTGAAAGATTTGTGAGAAATAGATTAACGTTACCTTCTGAGGATTCTAACACTATTCTTTCTTCTTATTCAGAATTTTCAAATTTGAACTTTGATATTAACTCAGAAAAAAGTTTGAAAGGTATAAGGGTTGCATCGGTGGATGGTAAAATTGTGTATTTAGAAAACGCAATTAAGAAAAACTTAGAAGCATACAAAGGTAAAGAAACCGAAATTCAACCTGACACAATCGCTCATTATATGAAATATTTGAATAATGTAAAATTATACTCAAGAGGTGTTGAACTTTGGAAATTTGCTTGTGAACATAAAATTCCTATTAACATATCTATATGGAATCAATTATTAGATTCATTCACTCACATTTCAATTTCAAACTCACAAAATAAAGTTGAATCAGTCTGGAAGTTGTTAAATGATAGTATTGAAACAAATTCCGAATCTTATTCAATTTATCTTAATTATTTACTCAAGTCAGGTAAGGCAGAAAAGGCAAAAGAGATCCTTGTTGACTTAAGAGAAAAAAAACCGAAATTATATGATTCAACTTTAAAGAATACGATGATTGCATATCTTTTATCTTCTAAGAAAAATGTTGAAGCATTACAATTATTTTACCTCTACCAAAAGGATGATTCATTTATTCCAACAATTGAGATTTATAATAAATTGTTAAGTAGATTAGTTTATGATAAGAAATTTACTGAAGCCAATGATTTATTAGATAATTTATTATCATCAAAATATGAAAATGTTAATCCAGATGTTGCAACCTGGACTACAATTATTGATCTATTATTGAAAAATGCTAGAAATTCTGATTTGTCAAAAGATGAAGTTTTATCAAAAATTTTCAATATTGTTAAAATCATGAATTCGCATGATGTTAAATTTAATCAAGTTGCATTGATTGTTGTTGCAACTAACTTGCTAAAGAACAATTCAACGGTTGATTTAGGTCTTTCAATTTTACAAGGTATGGAGGATGCTGGAATGAAGTTGAATCACGTTGCATATACTGGTATTATCACATCATTTTCTAATGTAGGTGATATGGATAATGCATTATATTACTATAACAAAGCATTAAAGAACGGTATTTTACCAAGTGCAATGTTATACAATTCCATATTAAAAGGTTATACAATCATTAATGATACTGAAAAAATTAAAAAATTCTTCTCAGATATTAAAGGACTTGTAAATGCAAATTCGAATAATCTAAGATTATTACCTAATAAATATACTTTCTATTACTTGTTAATGCAAGGTATCAAATCTAATGATCATGAATTTGTTAGTGAGGTATTGCAAGATTTAGGTAAATCCAGAACTGATTTAGGTCTAGAATTACCAAGGATTTTATCATCTTTAAAAGAAAATGGTTATACGATTCCAGAATCATTAGATTCTCAAATTATTTAATCATCCTGTACATTGTTTCTTTACTACTTTTCATACATGTATATATTTTGAATACTATATAGTTCTTATTTATTTATTTAGTTTATTATAATTAACTATAGGTCAATAATGAACTACAAAGGATTTTCTCATTTTAGTGAATTTTTGTGGGTGCGTTGACTTTTCATGAATTTGAACAATTTTGAATTTCTAAAACCTAAGTTTCATTTTGCAGACAAACATCTATTACACTTATAAGGATCAATTACCAACTAAACACACTGATGAAGGTCAAACAAATTGATACATATATTACATCCACAAAATCTTTACTGAAAGCAAATCCGTCTACCACAACGATATCTATAACTTATACTCATTGTAAGAAAGATGATGATAAAATCAGATCAATAATAAAATTTAAAACATATGATCCAAAACATGGTATTTGTCATGTTTTCAAAACTCATAAAATAAAAGAATTCTCCAAGTTATGCAATGCGTTAGGCCCAAGAGGTTGTAATATACAAGGTAAAGATGAAGAGGGTTTAAGTTTATTATTATCCAATGTTTCTAAGGATGATGTTATTAAGGAGGTCAAACCAATTGAAACGACTCCTATTGTAGAGACAAAAGTGGAAGCAGTTCCACAGTCAGCACCTGAAATATCTTCAAAGAAGAAAAACAAGAAGAAGAAGGGTAAGAAATGAAAAGTTTGTTAATTTTTATTATATAGATGCTCTATTATTTAAAGAAACCTGACTAGTATTACATAGATTATTTTACAAATGCTTTAAACTTCTCCCATAAAAAGAAAAAAACATAAACTATATTATTCCAGATGATTACCAAATATCTGGGATATTTTTGTTATCAGCAGTAGGATTTAATTTTAGTTTTATACGTTCTGCTAGTAATTCTATAATTTGATCTTGACATAATTCTTTATTATTTGAATTTGAAAATAATGTAGAAAATAAATTGGTTTCTTTTGATTTAACACAAAATGGACAATCCTGGTGATCGTTATTCAATGAATGCTTTGATTTTTCTAAATGATTTTCGTTTTTATGATTTTGTAATTGAACAAGCAGTTTATCCACAATATTATCAGACAATTCAGATAAATTAATATTAGCTGGAATTTTTTTAGGTTTAGCTTGAAGTAATTTTTCTTTCTTCTCTTTTAATTTCTTGATTTGTTCATCAATATCATCAATAGTGTCAAAACCATTCGATTGATTAATACTTTCCTCTTTATTTGTATTATCAATGACCACTGTTTTAGGCAAAATAGTAGTAAACTTTGCTTTTAAAGCTTTGTTTTCAAGATAATAAGATTTCAATTTTGATTTATAGGAATTAATCAATTTATTCAAATCATTCACAATTAATTTCATATCGTGTGAATTTGACTTTAATGAGTTGTTTTCGGATTTTAATTCTTTTAAGTTTTCAATTAAAGTTTGAATCATTAAATTCAATTCCTTTCCATCTTTATCTTCTAAACTACTTTTGTTTAAGATTTTAAAAGTTTGTTCGCAAAAATCATCAATGTCATCAATGTTTATATCAAATGATTTCTGTAGAATATTCTTTGATTTTAAGAATTGATTAGAAGTAGATGGTTTTCTGTTGTTTGATTTGATGTTATTATAACTTTTAGGTAAATTTAAGTCACCAAGATCTAAAGAAAAATCAGTATCATTTGATTTTATATCTTTTTGAATATATTCGGGAATGGAAAAAGAATCTTTTTTAAACAAAACTTCACTATCTTTAATACTACTATTAATATTATCAGAATGATTTTTGATTGGACTTAAATTTAATTTACTACTATTATTCTTAATATTTTTATTACTATTAATATTAACGTTTTCCTTTATGGAAGATCTACCTAATTCAATATCCAAATCATTGTTAGGAAAATAAAAGTAAGAATTATATTTATTAGGTATGTTATCTCTTAAAAGAACTTCATAATCGGAATGGTCATTAAAAAATTTTGATTTATCTAAAACTCTACCTTTCATATTTCCAAAGCGAAAAGGTTTATCTTCAAGTATTGAATCATAATTAGCAACATATTCTTCTAAAGGTAACATTCCAAGCATTTTATCAAGTTTAATATCTAGCAAAGCGATGTTAGTGTAATGAAAAGAAGAAAAAAAAGGGCTAAGAAAGTTAGGTCAAGAAGGAAACAATAACTAAACACAGCATGTTTGTTTACAGATCGTGATTTAAGGGAATTTTGAGAGTTTGAGAAAAATGAAACATTGTTTTTCTTGGTTTTGTAATTTTACATTCTACATGCTACACGTTATAATTTTAAGAAAATCAAAATAATGATTAAATAACTAAACAGTACTTTATTTAAATTAAAAGGAAACAGAAAAAGAAGGGTATAACATATATATAGATATAATATTTATTCAAATATATATGATTTTAGTATTTTTGAGCATTTTGTATATGAATTTTTAGTTTTTAAGTTTTTTAAAGTTGCAGCTTGATAAATATCTTCTAGTAAACTAATTAAAGTAAGTTGACTGCAGCAAGTGCAGCAACACCTAACATACCATTGAATTGGATTGAGCCTGCCATGTTACCAGATGAAACTTCAGGAACTGAGAAAGAGGTTTCAGAAGCAGATGAGGTAGATAAAGTTGGTTCAACTGAGGTGGTTGGTTCAGCAGAGGTGGTTGGTTCAGCAGAGGTGGTTGGTTCAGCAGAGGTGGTTGGTTCAGCAGATGTGGTTGGTTCAGCAGAGGTGGTTGGTTCAGCAGAAGTAGTTGGTTCAGCAGAAGTAGTTGGTTCAGCAGAAGTAGTTGGTTCAGCAGAAGTAGTTGGTTCAACAGATGATGAAGAGGTTGGTTCAACAGATGATGAAGAGGTTGGTTCAACAGATGATGAAGAGGTTGGTTCAGCAGAAGATGAAGATGAAGATGATGAGGAAGAGGAAGAGGAAGAGGAAGAAGATGAAGAAGAGGAAGAAGATGAAGAAGAATTGACACCAACATCTGAACAAACACTATTGAAAGCAGATAATGCGGTATCAGACGTACCTTCTGGACAAGAAGATTCAAGACATGATTGCATGTTTGAATATTCAGAGGAACAAACACAACTGATTTCATTCAATTGGTTACAAGTTGATGAAGATTTAACAACACTTGAAGCACAAGCTAATAAACATGCTGGTGGGGTAGCAGCGGAAGGAGCAACGTAAGCAGCAAAGATGACGGCAAGGGAAACGTATGAAAGCATTCTAGGATATAAAAGCGAAGGAGTTGTGTGCGGTTTGCTATAAGAAAGAGGAACCAGAAGCTGAAGAGGTGAACGACTGATGTTGGAGAAGAGCTACTTTTCAAACAAATCAGCACTTTTCATTTCTTCGTTTCCAGCGAAAAGAAAACAAACAGCATAAAAAGAAGAAAAGAAGCAGAAGTTTTCGCTATATTTAGCACTGCGCCGATCGACCGCAACATGAAGATGTGCCATGTTTCCAGATTAGGCAAGTGCACCGGATGTGTATAAATGCTTTCTTTACTGTACACATGCTGGTTGTCTGGTATTTAATGTATGTATGTATATATATATACTCGCAATGCAAAAAGCTAGAATGTTCCTAGGCCTGTTGGTTCGCAGCCTTCTGCTTCTTTGCCTGCTGAGCTTCCAATCGAGATTTTCTTCTCTCTTCGGCCTTCTTACGTCTGATATCGGCCTGTCTTCTGGCAGTTTCCATTCTCAGTTTACGTTGTTGAACTCTCAAACTTTCGTCTGCTGCCTTTTTATCATTAATGTTTTTCAAAACCTCTTCCAATTCAGCGGGCTTTTCAACTGCTCCCACGTCTAAAAATTTCAAATTACAACTACTTCCACTTTTTAGAACCCAATTGTCATTAGGATCACAGATACATTTTGCCTTTTTTCTGAATTCAAAATTCAACGGACACGTTTTAGCAACGGTGTGCTCATAACTGATGTTTTGAAACATGAAAACTTCTTCTTTCTTTAATATCAAACTAAAAATAATTGAATGAATTGGTGCATCACCCCATCTTTCATAGAAAAATCCACCTGCATGATCCAAATAATCAACATAGCCTTCATAGATTTCATTTCTATAAATATCTAAATCGGCAATTTCGAAATTGGTCCAATAATGACATAAATTATAAGTTTCGCCCCCATCATCGCTAATAAATTTTAATAAGTTATCATTTTCAATTCCATCTTCACTATCTGAACTAAAGTAATTCCTTTCTAATGTTTTAAAATAAAGTTTAGTGGTTTTCCATAATGTTTCAATTGTATTTGGTAATTCTCTCATTGAGATTGTGAAACCATACTTTTTGTTATTAACTCGTAGAAATTTAAATGGATCTTCAATTATATCACATGCAAATTTAACATGAGGTTCAACTCTCCAATAATATTGATATTCTTCCATAATTGGATGTTTGTAGAAAAATAGGGAATTGTATCGGCACATATGTCTATAAGATTCACTACTACCATAAGTTATCATAGACCATTTTCTACTTTCTCTGATTTCTCTCGCTTTATCTTGATCAATAAATGGTGGATAGGACCAATGAATTTTTGGAACTAAGCCATATCTAACTCTACCACTGATCATGTTTGAAGTCAGTGTTATAAATTCTTCTGAAAAAGGTTCATCATTTAAGAAAACCCAGTCATAATGGAACTTCTCATTAAATCGATTCTCTAGTTGTTGAATCGAATCTAAGATATCATAAAGTTCAGAGTTTCTACATAAGGTAAACAATGTTGCATTTTCTCTTTTAATCTCAGGGTCATAATTAGCTGGTATGACTCTTTCAATTTCATATTGTGCCCATGGTTGATTATCGGGTGGAGAATCTTTACGAGTTAAATCAGTATTATTGATTAATGTACCTTCAACGGCCTCGGGTGCATAATAAGAAAGTCTGTGAGTATCACTAGGCATTATTTCATTCTGTAAACGTTTCTTTTCAATTTGCTGTTCTTTGATTAATTTTAACTGTTCTCTGATTTCTTCATCTGTCATTTTCGAAACATCTGTTTTTAATTGAATTTTTTCAGCTGTTTCATCTTCTTCTGCAATATTCAAAGTTTCATCTAAAAATTTCTCAACTTCAACTTGTTCCTTATATTGATCAGATTGTTCTGTACTTACTGGCCCATCATTTCGAGTATCAGTAGAATGTTCAACGTCGTTATTAGTGTTGGTATTATCAGTAACTTCATTTGAACCTTGTTCGTCATTAAATAAACTGTTCTTCAAATTGAGCATGGAGTTAATATCGACTATTTCTGATTTTTGGGACGATCTGTATAAGGAGACCGAAATGACGGAGATGAAAACCACCAGCCCTATGTATACCGCCAAAGACCGATTTCTTCTCAACAACATGGCTTCTGGGACAAATAGAACTAACTAGAGGAAGAGAGTAATACAAGCACCAATGTTCAAGTGCAAACAAACAAACAAGCCAAGAAACAAACTGTCAAGAAACCAAACCGGAAAGCCAGGCGATTACCGTTGTATGCCTTTCATTCTCCATTTTCCATTTTCCATTTTCCATTTTCATCCCAATAAAAAACCTTGTTTCAAACCAACTGAAGAAAAACGCGGCTTTTCTCATGGAGCTGTTCGGTAGTATGTTAGTATTGTCAAAAGGTAGGTACAACTCGGCTGGTGAAAGGAGGCTGATTTACCAAACGATCCAGTATTAGAAAGTAAACTGACATTGTATACACAAGTATTTATAACGACCATTAATTAGATAGAAATGTAAAGGGTGAAAATTAAAGGGTGAAAAGTAAAGTGGGAAAACTAGTCTGCATATTTTTTCCAGTCCTTAGGCTTGTTCCAGCCCATTGCTTTATAGAATTCTTTACCACAAGCATAACCATCAAATGTAAAATCATTCTTCTTTTCACAAAAACATCTATTGGCATTATAAAGTTCATCTTCTGTTGGACACATTTGATAAACTCCATGTTGGTACCCGATATCTCTGAAGAAATGTACCTTTTCTTTATCGAGAAATAATGAGACTGCAATTGAATGCACTGGCGCATCACCCCATCTTTCATAGAAAAATCCACCGGATTTATCCAAAAACTCGAAATACGCATCGTATTCTTTTGATCTCCAAAAATCCATATCTGCAATTTCGAAGTTTGACCAAAAGTGACATAAATTATATGTTTCGCCCTTATCGTTTGAAATAAAAGATACCAAATTATTTGGATGTAGATAATCTTTATGTAAATCAAGAAATTCCTTTGTAGTTTCCCATAGTGTTTCAATTGTACGGAAAAATTCATGAATTGTAATTGTAAAACCATAAATTTTGTTATTATCAACCATATATTTGAATGGATCATAGTTAATGTCACAAGTAAAATCAACATGTGGTTCAACTCTCCAATAGTATTTATATTCTTCCATAATTGGATGCTTGTAAAAGAAGCCTGAATTGAACCTACACATATGTCTATAAGATTCAGAACCACCATAAATAACACCTTCATCCTCCATCTTTTTCCTTTCTTCCCTTGCTTTGTCTTGATCAATAAATGATGGATACGACCAATGTTCCTTTGGAATAACACCAAATCTTGCTTCACCTGAAACAAATCTAGCAACTTGCGTTTTGAAATCTTCACTATAATCAACATCATTCAAAAAAACCCAATCATAATGATAATTTTTGTTGAATCTATCTTCCAACTTTCGTACAGTTTCAATAACACCTTCCAAATCACCTTCCTGGCATAATGTCATGATAGTTGCATTTTGACGTTTATAACTATCAATTAAAAGATTTCTACCTTTAACTGGATCGGTACCCAATTCAATTCCATCTGAAGAAGTGGCAGATTTCTCGCCTTCATCATGATTATCTTTTGCAGGATTGGTATCTTTACTAATATGTTCACTTGTAATAAAAGATGGCTTGTTCGAGAAAGGCACTGTAAAAGCAAATTTGTAAACCACCAAAACTAGCGCTATTAACGCAGTCACTTGCAAAATTAACACCTTCTTTCTGGGACCAAGCATCATTGTCAAGAACGTACTTGAATGAAAAACAAGAAACACTAACACATGAGCAATTGCAATCAGGTCAAAAGACTTTTTGAGAACTTAACTCAATTTTCAGGAACAACAGGCGGACAAAAAAAAGTTGCGCCTGGGAGAAAATTTGAAGCCGGAATTTAGTGGGGGCTTAGGACTTACTACGTATGTTTATACTACACAATCCTTACTTTCTTAGTTCTTTTACTCCTCTGACAATAGCAAGGAAACATATCGTCACAAATGGACCCAGCAATGGGGAGTAGACTGCCATTTTGTGCTCTTCTGGGAAATATGCTTGTTGAACCATATCTTTGTGGAAAAATGCTTGATTGGAAAGCTTTAAGGATGTAATAGAACTCTTATATGCTTCCAACCAATCAGCTTGCTCTAATTTATTTATTGTTTTATTCATTGCCAAGATAGATTCTTCGATTTCGTTCACTGTTTGTAATGGAATTGTAATTGTCTCTAATTGATTGCTTAATTTAATTAGACTTTCATAATTATTCAAGCTTTCCTTTATATTACTAACTGTTTGTGTTCTAATCATTTCATCAACTCTATAAAATATTGATCTATTAGGATCTGTATTAATACCAAGCAGTTTTAATAGTTGAAATGCAAAAATGTCAAATATTTCGTTTAGCCTATAGTAATCAAGTTCTTCATTTTCATTATGAATTACAACACCACCCCATTGTGGTATTATAAATGAATTTTTCATGGAATTCTCAATTATAATTTCTTCATTATCTGGTAAATATAAGTTTAAATTAATAACTGGATTTAGTTCAACATCTTGATCCAACCCCCAATCTGAATAATCAATAAACATACTTGTATCTTTAATAATAGTTTTATTACCTTCTTTATATTCTCCACTGGTTTTTATTCTTGTTTCATACCATAGTTCTTGAAATCCAATTGTAAAATTAGTAAATGGTTTAAGCACATGAATAAAATTTTGAAAATTCTTTACTGAGCTTCTAAGCAATTCGTTGGAATCTAGCATTTTATTATTTGAATGTAAAAAGTTAATGCTTATCTTATAATCATTATTAAACGGGAATCTGATAATATTAGTAGTTGTATTATTCTTAATTTCTAAATCGAATATAGAATCAGTTAAAACTCTTGAAATTAGATCACTAACAAGACCATTCTTTATAACATTCGGAGTGATAAATAATTTTAGTAGTTTATCATTGTTTGGACTAATTATAAGCTTATCCTCATCTTCATTCATAATTAACTTTAGTTTATAGCTGTTGGAGCCATTTGATAATGCGTCACCTTGCTTTAATAATTTAATTTTCACATTTGAATCTTTGAGTTTTGAGTTTAATAAATCTTGCGTTTCATCAATCAAGCCAGTCAAAGTATTTGGTAATTCAATTAACTCAACTGGAATTTTATATCCAATATTATTTGAATATAAATTATTCAATTCATTAATCTGTTCAAATGGTAATGTGGATCTTTCAACTGATGTCGTTGAAATCCATGAAGGGTATCCAATTATAATTGAAGTCAATAGTAAGACTACTATAATTAAAAATCTATTCTTTGTTGATTGTAATTGTTCTATTTTATGCACATCTTCTGTGAGTTTCTCTTTGAAAAGACCTTTCTTTTCATCAGTCATGATCAAGTATGTAAGACTTCTGTTACTTCAATAAAGAAAAGTGTGTGTAGAACAAATCGAATCATAAACAGTAAAAACTGAACAAGTGTACTCATGAAAATTGTAACTACGCGTAAAAATAATTCTTTCATCGAAAAGGAGTCGCTTTTAAAGGAAGAGCCTCCGTTATCTCTTCTGCAAATACTGATGTTTAAATAATCATGAATTCTGACTACATAATAACTGATTTGCCCAGTGACTTGAAAAGCTCTTTTTTACTTTATCTTTTAGAAATGTTCTTTAAGAAGTCTGAATTGATGACATTGTATATTGATGAGCAGAAATTTAGACAATTCATACATTTGAAAGATATGAATATAATAATAAATAGTCAAAAAGATTTATGTTTTATTGACAATTAATACGATTTTATACTAAAAAATGAAACTTTTTTATTGGATACAGTTTGAATATATGGTGGCAGGTGATAAAGTGTCAATTAATCATTTAACAGTTAGTGAGTCTTTGTTATCTTCAAAACAATTACAAAATCATAGCAAAATTGTTGAATGCACTAACATAAAACTAAATAATTATAATTTACACCCAATAAAATGGTATTTAATATACATTTTGTTTTACCTTTCAAGATCGTTCTGTTGACAAAGAAGAATTGTATCATCTTCTAGGAAATGTTAAATATGAATATCCAAATTATCTTCACATTCTTTTTAAATTTGATATCAAAAATAATTGTGTTATCCAATTGTTTTATCCAATTGTTTTATTGATTATCTATTTGATGATTCGTTTTCGCATATTAAGTTTCTAAGTGACCTTTATTTTTACTTTTTTGTCCAGCCGGGGTTTAGTCATGATCCGGTACTTACTTTTCGATCATTTGCTGAGAGTTTCCATAATTATGAGAAAAATACTACATTTAAAGTTATGTTATTATTAGCTATGACTTCATTAAATGAACAACATGATTCAGTTACGTTTTCAACTTTGAATTTTTTTAAAATTTTTGTGAATAGTTTTGAAATCTATTCCTTTCCCTTTGTGTGTGCCGAGCTTTCAAATCCATATATAAGCTTTGCTAACTTAATTAGTCTAACATTTGATAATATTAACAAAATTGGAGTTGAACTCTGATATGGCTGATTTTACTGAATACTTTAAGGATACTTCAAAATTAAATAGTTTGAAGAAGGTTACCAGTGGGATAAATTTTAATGATAAATTTTTGAATTTGAAAAACATTGAATTTCCAAACACGGTAAGAGAGTTAGAATTTGTGTACTTTAGTGAAAAGCATCGTCCATTTCCGAGCAAAGCAGTTTCAAACATTGAAAAACTATGTATTCGTATCGAAGATGAAGACATACTTGATTTTGAATACTGTAATTCTTTAGATTTTACAAACATAGAAAAAATTGAACTTGTTTTTAATGATTATGACATTGAGTCTATGTGGATCTTGAACTTTAATAAAATATTTAAGACATTAAAGGAAATTAAAAAATTGGCATATTATGTGAAAAAATTATCAAACCAATTATATTTTCTGATCTTGAATATGAAAATCTTAATAACATTTATACAAATATGGTAATCCAAGGAAAAACTTTAAATTTGAACCTGGTATATTACATTTTAATCGATATCAAGTTCTAGTTACTGCTGACAACATAAGCAATGGGGATATTTATTTATAATTTATTATTGTATCACAGGAATATTATTGTTCACTAGAAAATTTTCTTTAACAAATCTAAAGTTTTCCAAAGCTTTATCTTTAAATCAAATGAAGCATTTTTTTTTGCGTTTTACTATATTATGCGAAAAGATAAGGCATGGTTAGATTAAATCAATCCAAAGTTTACAATATATCACTATTTGGTTTGTTTTGGGTGTGGAGTTTGAAACTATTATTTTTGAAAAGTAAAAAGAGAGTTAGTGAGTCAAAGAAAAGGGGTCAAGATAATTTATAAATTTTTTTCTGGTTTTTTATGAAAAAAATAGTTAGACTGATTTAATTTATAAAATTTTAATTTAACGTTTTATATGGACATATATAGATATATTTACAAGAACTTGAAGTATAATTAATTAGAAGTTAATTACAATACCTGGACCATGAGTTGAACTTAAAATTGTTTGTCCCATAATAATCGGTTTTTTAGATTTTGTATTTTTAATACTTTCTTTAAGAGCATTTGAAGTAGCCAATATATTGTTTAAAACTTCAGCATCAGTGAAGTTACATTTACCGATAGTTAATGAAACATAATTATTTCTTTCTCTGAATGGTTGAGTACCTAGAGTTGAAAGTATTAAATTATTCAAATCTTCAGCAACTGTACCTCTTTTAACATTTGGCATTAAACCTTTTGGACCTAAAATTTTACTCACTTTTCTTAGTAAAGGTTCTATTTCTGGAGTTGCTAAAACTTTATCAAATCGTTCAACATCTAAATTACCATTGGCAATTTCATCAATGATTTTGGAATCAGCAGCTTGAGCAGCACCATTATCCAATGCTTGTTGAATTTTCACTTCATCATTTGTAATACATAAAATTTTAGTTTCCTTCAAAGGCTTTGGTAATCTAACTGCACCTTGTATTGGTGCAACACCACGATCTTTTAATATTGGAGTTTGAACAGTAATTGAAGCTTCATTGATGGTTCTACCAACTTCACTCGCTCTTAAATATTTGAGGGCATCAGCAATTGACATAAAAAGAGGATTTGCACTTGCTGGTTTCTTTGCTTCTAATTTCTTTAAAGCTTCTCTGCGGTCTTGTCTTTTTTCTAATGCTTTCTTTGCTTCAACATCCTTTTTATTTTTTGGAGCTAAAAGAGGAGAAAAGGTAGAAAAGGATTTGATGGATTGCTTAGCTGCAAATGAAGTCATAACAGGAGCACGTGTAAATCCTAACATTTTTGATATATGTCTGATTATGCAAGGATAAAACGAATCTTCACTTGATTTTACCAATGAAGTGTTTAAGTTTGTTCAAATTTCATGTTGAAAAGTTGGAAAAGGAGAAAAAAACTGGGAAATCAAAAGATTAGTGGTGTACAGAAGGGTTTCTACTCTTTATTTTTCAATTTTTCATTTTTCATTTTTTTTTATTTTTTTGATTATTTTTTTGAGATTTGAGGACGATAGTCGCAACAATTGATTCTTCCAGTTTCAATCTTTTATTTTCGCCATTTTTCCATAATTTGTCGCCCATTTTGTCAGCTTGTTCACACCACATTCAAGTACCATATCTTTGGAACTTTTATACAACCAAACCAATACACAAAAAATGAACGGTCTCTCTATGCCACAAGATAAGCCATCTGCACAACCAGGTTTTTTCAGCAGTCCAGCAGGTAAAATTGGTCTAAATGTTGTTTTATTCGTTGCTGGTGTCTTTTTAATTCAATCTCCAGTTATGGACATGTTAGTTCCTCAATTTGATTAGTTATGTTGAAATTAGATTTTTTCTTTTGATGATATAGTTTTGTATATAGTTTATAATAAATAAATCAAGAATTGCTACAAAAAAAAAAAATTAGAAATAGAAGTAAAAAAAATTAAGTATTAAGTATTAAATATTAAATTATAAAATTAATAAGATTAATTAACATATAAAAGTCTAAAGTAGATATGAATGAAAAAGGATAAAAAAGCAACAGCTTGTACACAGTGTGACATTATCATGAAATCGTAATTGAAGAAGAGTAAACTTTAAGATTGAATTATTTTTCGTCTTCAAAATCTTCTTCACCTTTAAACCTATTTTTACCTACAATGTGCAATGCATGTAAAACACCAGGAAACCAAATACAACAACAGAATCCACAGTTAACAAGGAATGACATACCGAATCCTTCGCACATATAAACGGCCAAAGGTGGAACGATACAGCAGGCAGCAATTGGAATCCATTTATTAACAGTCATTTAGTATAGCAATTTAATTAAAAGAAATAGAAAAATTCAACAAAGTAAAAAAAGTAAGAAAGGAAGAAAGGAAGAAATCCACTATTAGGTTATCACAGTAGAAAATAAGTCCAAAAAATAAAGGATGTGGTGAAGTATTTAAACAAAATACAGAATTGCTTTCACGGGCTAGGAGACGATAAAAAAAAACGATAAGAGATTAGCAATTAACTAATCAAAAATTGAATTCCTCATCGTCGAATCATATCAGGCTATTGCATTTAATCTTATTCTTCTAATGAGTGAGGTATACTGTGGTTACTATTTAATACTTGTTGCTAGTAGATAGTTTGAGATGTAGGTATACTCGAGAGATACATTGTACAGGGCTAATATCTTAATGACCTTTTGCATTGTTTAGATTTTATATTTTTGTCACAGTAATGATCATGGATCATTGGTCGTACGATCAAAGTGATGTCAAAATTTGCTTACTGTCTTGCTACTTCGAAGTTAGAACTTTAAATAAAGGTATTAAATTAGACATTATTATTAATTAACTATAAAGAGTAAACATTACATTAAATAAAATTAGACATGTATGAAATCTGTATATTGAGAAGTAGCGATAATTAGGGAATCAACAAACCACCTAATTTTCATCAGATTTTGAGACAACATATAAACCGTGTAAGATACCTGGAATCCAAATACAACAACATAAAAAGAAGTTAATCCAGAAAGTTTTGTTAGCACCTTCAACGGAATAGACTGCAATCGGTGGGAATAAAAGTGCAAGAATGTAAAGGAAAAATTTGGACATATTTGATAATTTAATTTAATTTAACTAACGAGTGATTTGCTATTTAAAGTTATTCGGACACCCACAGACGGTAATATGTGTGGGAATCAGGACTATTTATACTACAATCAAAACGACACATCACAAGATAGTATAATAAAACGGATACAATAGAAACCAGGCTATAATGCTAAGAGAGAAGGAAGCCCCGGAAACAGAATTGAGTGATGTTTCAAAAGTGGTAAGGGTGCAAACAATTAGACAATTATGGAAGCTTCTGTCACTAAACAAAAACAACTCAAAACAACCTAAAACAACGCAAAACGGTGATGCCGTTTCCAGCTGAGCCGGAAAAGAACTGCAGAGGCTCATTTTGCCCCCCGACGCTTCCGACAGCAAATCATGAAAATGCGGAAATACGGAAATGTGGAAATGCGGAAATAGAATCACATTAGGCATCTGCAAAATGAAAAATCAGCAAAATAACGTAAATGCGAAAATGCAACAAATTAGAAAATGTAACAATTTAGAAAACGAAAAATCACGTGCCGTTACAAGTCCCCGACCAGCCACAGTTCCGGCTTATCATTTTTTTTCACGTCTCAATCAAAATCTTTATAATTGTCATAATTTTCACCAGATATATATAGTTTATGAATTTTAGATGTTTCAACTGTTGCCTAGTTTTAGTCTTTTTTTTTTGCAAATTCATTCTCTTCCCCAGACTCAATGAAGATCCTTGCACAACTTAATACATCTGGTGAAACCATTCTTTTAGTTGATGAATACACCACTATTTCTAAAAATTTAATCAATAAATTAAATTTAACACTCAATTCAAATCCTAGTAATGTTATTCTAATAAATCCATTTATTAAATATGATGAAATAGTCAAGCTTTTGACATTAGAAAATAATGAATTTAGTAAAAGATTGAATGTGCTGAATAGAGAATTTAAAGTTGATGATTTGTTCACTTTAGGTAGGCCAGAAGTTAAAAATATAATTGACAGAGTCTTTATACTAAATTTGAATAATAACAATGTTTTAATTGAATCAATTTTCA
Organism: Pichia exigua; assembly: GCA_030570195.1. Classification (NCBI taxonomy): domain Eukaryota; kingdom Fungi; phylum Ascomycota; class Pichiomycetes; order Pichiales; family Pichiaceae; genus Pichia; species Pichia exigua. The sequence goes on along the minus strand of JAJLVI010000055.1, from coordinate 17,214 downwards.
ATCTTTGTGTTGAAAATAGAATTCCAATAAATACTCTCAATTCATCGGATTACTCCACTTTTACTTTATTATCCACCTATAATCATGATAAACTACAAATCGGTATAACGACAAATTTACAAGGCTGTAAAATGGCATCAAGATTGAAGAGAGAAGTTATAAAATCAATTCCGTCTAATATTAATGAAATTATTGAAAATGTTTCCAATGTTAGAAAATTAATCAATTCGAAAAGTGATGAAATTCTAAATTCCAAAGAAAAATTAAAATGGTTATCTCAAATCATTGACTATTATCCATTAAATGAATTAGGTAGAATTTCAATTGATAAATTAAATGATGATTTAGATCAACTAAATATTATTTCCTCTTCATCAAAATCTTTAAGTAAAAAGGGTAAAATTTCATTAATAGGTTCCGGTCCTGGTTCAATTGCAAATTTAACAATTGGTGCGTTGAATTCAATTTATGAAGCTGATTTAATTTTAGCTGATAAGTTAGTACCGCAAGAGATTTTAGATTTAATTCCAAAATCAGTTGAAATTTTTATCGCAAGGAAATTCCCTGGTAATGCAGACAATGCGCAAGATGAATTATTAAGAATTGGTTTAGCATCATTAGAAAAAGGTCTTAATGTTGTTAGATTAAAACAAGGTGATCCTTATATTTTTGGTAGAGGTGGTGAAGAATATCTATTCTTTCAAAAGCATGGATATAAAGTTAATGTGTTATGCGGTTTATCAAGTGCATTTGTTGCAACTGCTAATGCTGGTATACCTACAACTCATAGAGGTGTTGCCGATCAAGTCATGATTTGTACAGGTGTTGGAAGACATGGTAAAATACCCGATAATTTACCAATTTTTGAACCAAAGAGAACTGTTATTTACTTGATGAGTATTAAAAGAATTGTTGATATTTTACCAATTTTAATCAATGAAAAACAATGGCCTAAAGAATTACCCGTTGCAATAGTTGAAAGAGCAAGTTGTGGTGATGAAAGAGTTATTAGAACAAGATTAGGTAGCTTGGTTGATGTTTGCGAAAAGATCGAAAGTAGACCACCTGGTCTAATTATAACTGGTTGGGCTTGTGATGTGTATACAAAATTAAATGATGATGAAGAATTTAGAATTATTGAGACTGGTGTTTCTCTTGAAGAGAATGTAGACTTGCAACAAATTGTTACTTTGATTAAATAGGAGGAGAAAGAATGGTAGTTTTACTAAATAATAAATATTTATAAAGATATACATGATGTACTAATAGATCGATCGAATGAAAATTAACAATACTGTGATTTCCTAAATTGGAAATCATATGACGTTTTTTTTTTTTTTTTTTTTTTTTTTTTTTGAAATTTTTCTAACCGAGTTTTTCATGTTCTCGATTTTTTTTCTCGATTTTGTAAATTTTCAGCGTTAATTTCAAATGACCTGACATGATCTTGAATATACTTTTATTTCCTCAAAAAATAAAAAAAACCGAAAAAAGAGAGCAAAAACAATAACTATGTCCAAAAGAAAGTTGGGATTAGGAAAATCTAAATCAAAGAAACAAAAGGTTGAAGAATCAACCACACTTGATAGAAACGATGAATCCAATGAACAGTTATTAACGGTTGAACTATCAAATGAAGTTAACCCAGATGACCCATTATCACAATTAATAGGATTATGGAAAACATGGACAGACAGTGAAAGAAATAATGAACTAATTTTGAATGGCATTATTAATGAATGTGACAGAATCTTAAGAAATTGTGTGGAAAATGGTGGTAATGAAGATGTTAAATTAAATGATAAGTTTTATTGTATTTATTCATTAGCATTAAGTGATATTGCTAAATTCAAACCAGATGAGGAAGTTAAAGAATGGATTGAAAATGCATTAGATAGGATTGATGAAGGTTTTAATAAGTTTGGAAATGATGATATTGTATTAAATTTTGCAAAATGTAATATTCTTTTGAATAAAATCGCAATCGAATATATAGGACAAATGACTATTGATTCTAAAACTGAAGACTTCAAAGGATTAAATAAATTATTCAAGGAATTTATTGATACATGGAATTCAACTATCAAAGATTGTGAAAAAAGTAAAAATTACAAAATTTTCAATGAAGAATGGATTCTTGAAATTTTAAATATTTTTGATGATTTATTAGATATCATTGATAAATTTGGTAATAAGATGACGGAAGTTGTTGATAGTGATGACGAAGAAGAAGAATTAGAAGAAGCCAAAGAATATGAAGAAAAGAATAAAAAGAGTATAGAAAACGCACAAGATGTACTTGATGAGGAAGATTTCCAAATATCCGAAGATCATCCATTATACGAAGTTCAGAATGATGATTCATACAACGTATTTTGGAGAGATAATATGAATAAATATAAAGAATTAATGGGAGATGAAGTTGATAAGAAGATTAAGAGAAGTGTTTATGAAAAATTAGGACAAAGTTACTTGATGGAAGCAGAAGAACCTATTGCGTTTTACAATAGTTATCAATATGACCGTGAAGAAGAAGAGAAAGACGAAGAGGATGATAAAGAAATAATTGAAATGGTTGAAACTGCACGAAAGGAAGGATTAAAATTAGTCGACGAAGCTATCAAACATCTTCGTGAGGCACACGATGAAGAAGATCCCAAGACATGGGTCAATGTAGCAGAAGCATTGATCACCTATGGTAACTTACAAGAGTTGGAAAGTGTAGAGCAAGAAAACAGTTATGCCGAAGCAGAAAAGCTGCTTCGTCGTGCCAACAACGCTACCCACGGGCATTACGAAGACATCTTGCAGAGTCTTGTTGCAAGCTGAACTTTTGTAGAGAAGATATCGGCAATTAAAACTTTGTAAACAAAGAAGATACTATGTAAAGAAACATTTGCAAACAATACACAACACGCACGCGCCGCGCTCAAAGCGGGAAAAAATCAACAGCCGCGGACATACCAATGTTGCTACTTTGGGAAATTGCCTCTTTGGGAGGCTGGGCAAGCCAAGAACCTTCTCCAGCCCTTTCAAGTTGCTGAACAAAACACTGCAACCATCTTCTGAAACAACCAAGTCGCCTGCTCTTGTTTCACCACTCGTACTGTTTCATCCATCCGCAATACAGAACATCTCTTGACTCGTCAAGACTCGTCAAGCTTGATCACCTGTTGCTCTACTGAAATTGCCTTCAATCCCGAGTATCTTCTGCGTCCCCTGCTCAAAAACCCTCTTGTGAGATCAATCAAACAAGCAATCAAATCCCAATCGGGAAAAATTAGGTGACGCACAACACAAACGCAAACGAAAAAAAGCAAAAAAGCAAAAAACCCAAAAAATCAAAAAAAGCAAAAATTAAAAAAATAAAAAATCAGAAAAGTAAAAAAACGCCATCAAATCAAATCAAATCACATCACATCACTTAGACAAGCTCTTGAGATCAAACTATCTTTTTTTGATCTGAGAAAAAGTGGGTATACGTTCCACAGTTAGATCAATTCAGCAGCCTGTTAATATATTATATAATTATAATTACATTATTGTGAATTGATCCTTTTCCTTTCTTTCCTTACCCCGAATCAATTGAAATCAATTCTTTCACTTTATATCTAACCTATCCCCCCTGTCATCACATTTCATTCGTTTTACATCATCATGTTGGATATAAATCAATCTTCCCCAAACAAAACTTTTAATTCATATCTGGAGTCTCCTACCTTTAAGGCTTCAATAAGATCTCATTCCTTCAGTTCAAATTTTCAAAATGCTTTAAAGAGACCTTTATCCCAAGGTACCAATCACAATGTTACCAGTAATAATGTTATCAGTAATAAAAATAAAAATTGCAATAACAATAACAATAACAATAACACCAACAGCAACAATAACACCAACAGCAACACCAACAACAGCACCAACAACAATCACACACATAACAGTAGTAATTATAAATTAAATGAAAAGTTCAATTTCTCTACTCTAAATAAAGAAAATATACCCCATAATGCATTACAAAAATCTTTGACCTTTAATGGTAGCCATAGTCCAATATCAAGAAATTGTTCAATCAAGAAACATCTAAGAAAAAAATCATCTTCTAATATTTTTAAATCTCTAAACCAATCAATTTCAACTACTTCTTCGAATTCATTTCACAGTCATAACAATTCTCATAGTAGAAGTCGTAGCCAAACTATAAATTCTCATAATCATAACTACATACACAGTCATAATCGTAATAAATCTCAAAGTGGTAGTATAAATGGAGGTAAAATTTCTTTAAAGCATCAAAAATCAAATTCCTCAATCTCTTCTAAAAATTCAATTTTTAGGTCATTATCAACGAAAACAAGTATAGATTCAATCTTTGCATTTTCAAATGATAATTCTTTATCCAAAAATTTGAACCATCTTTCAAATACTAATTTTTCATTTCCTTCATCTTCAATCCAATCAACACCAAATAGAAGTGATCACGATAATGATTCTTATTATTCAAGTGACGAAGATCATGTTAATCTTTTAAATATCTCCTATGATGAAAATGACGAAGTCGATAATAATCAAGATGAAAATAATTCAGATGTTGATGATTCGATGGATTTTGGTTCCCCAATTCAAAATAAACTCTTAAATAAAGAGAATTTAAAATCGAGGATCAAGCAATTTAAATTACATCGTCATCGATCTTTAATGCAATTTTCAACGCATAATAAAAGCAATTCTAATTTTGAAACTGATCAATTGACTTCCAATATTAATGGTTTAAGTGTTAGTAGTGATGATGACGAATTTGCAGGTAACTCTGTTTTACATAATAATCCAATTAATTTTACAATGAATAAAAATTCAAAAATTCCAAGTATTAGTGTTTTAGAATTCAAGAAAATCTTAAATGAATTTAATAATAAACATACATTACCAGATAAAAAGTTTTGTCAATATTTTGATGATTTAATTATTGTTGATTGTAGGTTCAAATTTGAATATGATGGTGGTCACATTGATAATGCAATTAATGTATCATCTTTTGATGAATTAGAAGATGCATTTTTTAATGATAACATTTTAGATCAATCACCATTGGAGTTTAATTCTAAAAATAGAAAACTAATTGTTTTTCATTGTGAATTTTCTTCTGTTAGAGGTCCAACTAAAGCAAGACAATTACGTTCATTTGATAGAAACTTATCTGGTGAATTTTATCCAAATTTATATTATCCAGATGTTGTTGTTTTAGAAGGAGGCTATAAATATTATTATGATTCTGAAATCAAATTTCAAAAATCTTTAAGTTATATTGGTATGAATCATCCATTATATAAAGAAGAATGTGATAGAAATATGGATTTATTTCGGAAAGAGAGAGAATTAAGTAGAAAAAATTCAAGAAGTTCCTCATGCGTTAGCTTAAGTAGGAAAACATCGCATAGCTCAATTAAAAGTGTTAATTCACTAACAGTTTTAGATTTTTCTTCAATTAACAAACTTGAATTTGGACAAACTTTAAAACAAAGACCTTCAAAACGTGGGTTTTTTAACAACAGCAATAATTCAAAAGTTTTCAGTACCAATAATATTAGTAATAGCCATAACAATAGCAGACAACAGAGTAATGAATCAGAATCATTCTCAATATTTGCACCTAAAGAAAATGGTATCTTTGGTGGTTTTGGCAATAATTCGGTCGATCTGGAACATTTGATTGATATTGAAGATAGTTCTGATATCGATGATCCCGATATTGATGATAATCAGTTTAATGATAGAGTTCCAATTATCAATAATAAAATTGATGAATCGCTTTTTAGAAGCAGATCACAAACTACTCCATTCTCAAATAACAAGAATGATGGGTTTAAAATACCAAATATGAGGCTATCATCAATAAGTAGAAGAAACACACTTCATTCAAGAAGTAAAACAGTTTCAACATTTTCATACTCGAATCATTCAGCTTATAAAAGTGCTCCATTATTGACAACACCAGAAAAATCGGAGACAGCATCTGGAAATATAATATCATCAATTTTTCATGATGATGATGATGATGATGATGATGATGATGATGATGATGATGATGATGATGATGAAGTAGGTTTTTCAAATGTTAATGAAAATCGTGAAAATGAATATGTTTCAATTTACTCTACTAAGTATAAATTAAAGCATAATGATACACCAATTTCTAAAGGTAAACACTAAATAGATAGTAAGTTGAATTGGTTTACTATATCACAATACAAATAACGTCAATTAATTTAACTCTATATATATCTGTCCCCGACATCCACTTTTTACGTATATATATCTTTTTTTCATGTAGCCCTTTCATTTCTATATATAAATACTTAATGAGCATCATTTATTATAAATTTAGTAAAATATATTAATCATATCCTGGATAACGTAACTGTCTTTCCCTACATTCTCTACCACCATTTTCTGGAACAGGTCCAAATCTATTAAGTGGCCAAATAATCCAAGTTGCCTTTGCAACAACCATACCAGTTGATACGGGGCCATAAGTATTTGAATCTATTGAATGGATATTATCACCTTCAACCCAAATATGATTCAAAGGTATTAAAACTTTTGATCTAGTTTCTGGATACCTGGGTATAATTGAATCTAAGGCTAAACCTTTAATCCTTTTTGTATGAATTTGATTTGGATTAATTGGAGATTTTATAAATACGACATCATTTATTTTCAATTTATCAATATTTTTGACATTAAATTTCCATAAAAGCACTCTATCTTTAGTTAATGAAGTATCTGGATTAAAAGTGGGTTTCATTGATATACCTTCAACTACACCAATATATGTAACATGCTCGGATATTACATATAGTACTGGTAACCAAGATATAAATTTAATCGATCGTTGAAATGTATAATAAAAAACAGGATTTTTTTGATGAAATGTACGTATAGTTGATTTTATAAAATTCATTTATATTGAATGAAAGAAAGGAGATACTTTAACGGGTTGAAATATGAAGAGAATAATTCGGTACAGTTAATAGTTGTAAATTGTATTCTTGTTTGAACGAAATTTGAAACTTAAATTTGAGAAAAACAAAAATCATGTTAAAAAGCTTAAGTTTCCAAACGTTTTTTTTGTGGGTTTGATTATTAATTATATCTTGTTTTCACTTTTTCTTTTTATTCTTTGAGACAATTTTAAAGAGACAGTTATGGTTGAAAGTTTTGAAACTGTTTATAATGTCCCAATTACCTGTCAATCATGTGTGGATTCGATTACTGAAGCAATAATGAAAAATGAAGGAATTGAGAATGTTAAATGTGACATTATAAATCAAACGGTTTCAGTGGAAGCAACTACTCCACCATCTAAAATCATTGAATCAATTCAAAATACAGGTAGAGATGCAATTATTAGAGGCACAGGTAAACCAAATTCAGCAGCTGTTTGCATTTTAGAAGATTTCCAAAATTTAAATAACAATAAACCTGATAGAGATGTTTATGGATTGGTGAGATTGATTAAAACAAAAATTGATGAAAGTTTTGTAGATTTAACGTTAACTGGCATGGAACCAAATCAATCATATTTTGCAAGTTTTAGAAGTACTGGTGACTTAAGTAAGGGTGCTTTAAGTACGGGGTCAGCTATTTATACGTTACCTAAAATATTATGTGATAATAACGGTAAATGTGAAAAATTTGTCAGCATACCTTTGGGAATTGATGGTTTGATTGGTAGGTCAATGACAGTTAGTGTTGACATGTCTAAAGTCTTTATGGACTCCATGGCCGGTGTTATTGCTAGAAGCGCAGGAGCTTGGGAAAATGACAAATATGTTTGTTCATGTACAGGTAAAAGTATATGGCAAGAAAGAAATGATGCAAAGGATCGTGGAATTAATTAATAATTAGTAATACGTGTATCTATACAAAAAAAAAAAAATAGAATAATAAAACAGGAAAGAAACATCATTAAAATTAAAATCAAGTAGAAACAATATACATCTAGTGAGCTATTATTGTAAATGCTCACCTTTAATTGCATTTTTGTGACGACCTGCTTGTTCCTTTGCTTCAATTGCTTCAATTTTATCAACTAAATCTGCGTCATCAGATAGCTTACGCTTAGGACCCTTTATATCTTTATTATTTTTATTATTTTTGTTATTTTTATTCTTTTTATCCTGTAGTTGTTCATTTGCAGAAGCAACTAAATCATCTAATTCTCGATCAAACTCATCTCCAGATGATTTGAATTGTTTCTTTAAAGAATTTGATTTTTTTGCAGGTGGAGTATCAACTAATTTTGCAAGTTCACCATCATCTGAATCAAGAATATCTATTTCATCGATGTCATCAATATCATCATTATCAACATCGTTCAATAATTTATTTTTTCTACTACCTTCTAATGAATCATCAATGAAATTTTGTTCCCTTGAAGTTGAGAAGGGATGTTCTAAATCCAATTCATATTCTTCCTTATCTTCGATATTTCTGCTATTTCTTAACGCAGTTATCAAACAAGTGCCAAAAACCATAAAAAACAAGATATAGGCAATCAATTTTTTAGCCGGTGATGACATAATTCTATTTACAAAACTATCTTGTTCATCGATATATGATGAATAACGGGACTTTTTTTTCTTACCGTTTCTCGGAGACATTGAATATGGGATATCATACTTGTCCTTGGCCATTGTGTTGTATGTTGTTATATTTGAACTACAACTAACTAAACAATTATAAGAAAAAAAGCTGGAAGGTTCCAGAAGTAGCAGTGAGATCAAAAATGCGGGCGTGAACATTAGTTGATTCCAAGTGGGTCAATATTTGAGAAGTGAACTCATGATGCTTGTTCCGAGTTGCCATCAGTGGTTTTTCATATAAAAAGTGACGTTCTCCTTCTTTTCTCCCTCTTTTTTCCTTTCAGAAGAATACTAAGGATATAGATTCTTTTTATCAACAACATAATGGATCCATTTTTACAACAATTACTAGCTTATCAACAAGCACTTCAACAACAAAGAAAATCTGCGTCGAGTCCGGGTTATGCCGGCTATGTTCCAAACGACGTCTATGTTGAAGATAATAAAGAAGAACACGAAATTCCTGGTTATGGTAGATACTTCGATACCAATGCACGTTCAACTCGTGATTATCCTACAAGATCTTCACCATTTGAAAGGTATTTTAACGGTAACATACAATATCCTACCCCACAAAGTTATGCTAAGAAAGCTGCTTTAGGTTCAACTCATCCATCTTATGCTTATTTTGATGATAACGATGAATATAATTATCAATCCCCATTTGCACAACCTTCAAGACCTAACATTATCAGATATGTTCAACCTAAACAATCAATTAATGAAAAAAATGAAGATGCTGAAGAAGTTGGTGATGATGATGATGATGCGGAGGATGAGCAACCTGAAGTTGATTATCCATCCTTTTTCAGTTATCCAATTGATGGTTTAAACCAAGGAAGATATGGAGCTTATAAACCAGTTAGATCCTCATCATCAATATTTGAAAGACAAGGTAAACCAGTTAATAGATCATCGTCATTTAGAAGTGGTGATGGTGAAGAATTGCCATTTACTTTTAAACGCCAAAGACAACAACCAAAAGTAAAAGTGGTTAAATCTCAACCAATGTATATTATGGATAGATATGGTAATTTATATCCATATTCTCCTAAAGTTGAAGAACCTGTTATTGAATCAAAACCTTCAAAGAAAGAAATTGATGCAAATGATTTAATTAAATTATTGTTAGGTGGCGGTGCATGCGAAGAAAAAGCTTCAAAAGAGAAAAATGAGGAAGCTAATAATAATGAAGAATCAAAGGAAGAAACTCAAGAACCACCGGAAGAAATTGAAGAACCAAGTGAAAAAGTTGAAAAATCCGATGCTCCAACCATTGAAGTAAAAGAAACTCCACTTACAAGAGAAGGATTAGCCGAAATTTTATCACAAATTTCCAAAGAAGAAGGAAAGAAGGAAGAACCAGAATTTGTACCAACACCTGAACCAATTCCTCCATTACTTAGAAAACAATCAACAGTTCCATTATTAAATGTTCATAAAACTGAAGATGAAACTGTTAATTCTAATAGTTCCAAACCAATTGTTGTTGAGGATGTTAAAGTTTCAGCACCCCAATTAACTAAAACCAATAAACCATTTTCACCACCTATTAATATTTATGAATTTCAAAGTCAATATATTGTTGTAATTTCATTACCAGGAGTTAGTAAAGAATTCGTTGATATTGATTATCATCCAACAACTAATGAATTAATCGTTAAAGGTGAAGCCAAGAATAAATATTTAAGTGATGATGATGATATGGCTAATTCATTTATTTTAAAACTTAGTGAACAAAGATTTGGTAATTTTGAAAGAATTATTAAAATTCCATCATACCCAGGCATTGATGATACAAAGATTAAAGCCAAATTTTTAAATGGTATGTTAGAAGTTAAATTACCAAAAATTGATGAATCTAGTCTTCCAAAATCTACGAAGAAGATTACGTTAGAAGAAATTCCAGATGAAGAATTGCAAAGAGAAAGTACTAAAGGATTAATTTAGATAAATATATGTGTATATAATGATATTTATATAATTACTTAATTTGATTTAATTTAATTATAAGATGCAACAATTGAATCAAATAGTTGTTCCTTTTCATTTAAATCGTTAACATAGCTTGAATTTGGATAATCTGATTTGATTTTATTAATTAATTTAATACGTTGATTATTTTCTAAATTTATTGAAGAGATTGCAATTTTATTAATTAATAAAGAATAATTCCACGAGGAAGAGGAAGATAACTCAGTTAATTGATTTAATCTTTCTAGACATTCTAAAGATTCAGGTAAATTACCCAATTTTAAATTTGAAACCAGTAAATTAATTAAATTTTTAGAAGATTCAGTATTTGAACTTGAAGATAACTCATCAAAGAAATAAAATGAAGATTTAACAGTTTCTAAAGATTCATCATAATTTGAAGATGTAGGTTTTGATAAGCCAGCCCAGGCAATTGCAAAATCTAAAACTAACGAATCATTATAATGAGATTTTAAATTAACTAAAGATTTATAAATAGAAGTTGAAATTTCATTTGAACAAGAAGAAGAAGATGAAGTTGAATTTTGGAAAATTAAGTAAATAAAAGATTCCAAATCTAAATCTGGAGAATCTGGGGATATTGATAAATCTGATTGAATGATCTTTTTATAAATTAGAGATAAGGAAGGAATTTTATCATCGATTGAATCTAATAAAATTGTATCTATTTTATTCGATTGTTTAAATTCAATATAAGAAGATAAAACTTTAATATCTAATAATAGTAAACTTGAAGTTTTATCATCAATTGAGTTAGTTTCAGTATTTTCAATAATCAAATGATTTAATGTTGATAATGCATTAGAAGCATTTGTGAAATCATCAAGTATAATAAAGGAACGAATTTTATAGAAATTAGCTTCGATATTGTATAAAACATTTGAGAAATCGAATTCAACTTCTAAGTCGAGTGAAATTATATCATTGAATTTACCAGAGTAGAATTGCTGAATAATGGTATAAAGTTCTTTTTCAGGAGTGAGATACATTGAGGAAAGTGAGTGGGAGGATTTGGTTTGCCAAAACAGAAAGCAAAGAGAACAACAATTTCATCAATAAGTTCATCAACAAAATCATCAACAAAATCATCAGTCGTGTTCCTAAGTTGTATCATTGAGAAAATGAAAGTGGAAAACTAAAAAACATTTCGCGAATATAGATTTACTGTTACTGGAATTTATCAATTTTAAAATGAAACCCATTTTTTATTTTTTTTCAATATACACCAGATTGATAAACTACATAATTAATATAAAAGAAAAGCTTAGAGAGAGCTTTTGAAGATCAGGCTTATGATCTTTCACCTCTTAATCTTCTTGCTAATTGGATATCCTTCTTTTGGATGGTAACTCTCTTAGCATGGATTGCACATAAGTTAGTATCTTCAAATAAAGAAACAAGGTAAGCTTCAACAGATTCTTGTAATGCACCAATAGCAGAAGATTGGAATCTTAAATCAGTCTTAAAATCTTGTGCAATTTCTCTGACTAATCTTTGAAAAGGTAATTTTCTGATTAATAATTCAGTGGATTTTTGGAATCTTCTGATTTCTCTTAAAGCAACAGTACCTGGCTTATATCTGTGAGGTTTCTTAACACCACCTGAAGCTGGTGCTGATTTTCTTGCAGCCTTTGAAGCTAGTTGTTTTCTTGGTGCCTTACCACCAGTAGACTTTCTTGCTGTTTGTTTAGTTCTTGCCATTTTGTGTAATGATAACGAAAGAAGAAGAAGATATATTACTAATGATCTACCCTACTAAGAGGGCGAACGTCGTTTTATAAATGTAGAAAATTAAAAATAAAGGTAAAAAAGCGAATTTGTCACCTGTGCAGCCCAGCATTTACACATCGCTCGAGTAAATGCTGGACCAGACAGAGATTTACACATTATGAGAGTAAATTATGGGCTGCGCATTCAACTTATTAACAACTATCAACCACACAAAAGCAACTCGCACTCACTTAAAAAGGACAGCACTTGCCACTGGTTAGGACTATTTTGGCTTTGGATTCATATTTTTCCCAGATTTGAGTGATCAATCAATCAACCCATTAATAAATAAATAATAAAACACAATGTCAGGCAGAGGAAAAGGTGGTAAAGGTTTAGGTAAAGGTGGTGCAAAGAGACACAGAAAGATTCTTAGAGATAACATCCAAGGTATTACTAAACCAGCAATTAGAAGATTAGCTAGAAGAGGTGGTGTGAAGAGAATTTCTGCTTTAATTTATGAAGAAGTCAGAGCTGTCTTAAAGACTTTCTTAGAAAACGTCATCAGAGATGCTGTTACTTATACTGAACATGCAAAGAGAAAGACTGTTACCTCATTAGATGTTGTTTATGCATTAAAGAGACAAGGTAGAACTCTTTATGGTTTCGGTGGTTAATTTAATTAATCATATTTTATATTTTAAGTTTTAAGTGTTTTATAGTGCGTGTATTTTGGAAAAATGAAAAAAAATGAAAAAATTGAGAAATTAATTGCTTTGACGACTCCTTTCCGTTTTTTCGTGTGATATATATGGGTAAACGCCTTCATGTTGAGGTTTTCTACCTTAATGTGGAAGAATTATGCCTGTATTGCGTCGATAGTCTTGACCTTTATCCAAGTCCGAATTTAGATTCCGAGAATCGTGGATGTAGTGAAAACTTCTACTTGAATTTGTCAACGATATTATGGACATATATACATAAGATTATATTAGCTTTGATTAATTTACTCAGCCATATTAATCGTTATAAACTGGATATCTTATGTTATACTTTCCTTTTATTTCCTGCTTCTCTTTCATTCGTAATAGCTTCACCGCAATTTCTTTTTTTTTTTTGACATAAAAATCAATTAACTTAGCTTGATATATGCGTCTCAAAGCTTTGAAACTGTTGAAATGCTATACTCCTTAAACATTCTTTTATTAAAACGCCATAAAACTCTTACTATTTAGCAAACTTAATTTTGAACTTGCAATTGTCCAATCCTTGATTTTAACAAAATTAATTTAAACTTCAAAGAATTAGCGAGGTTGACATATATGTAAATTTTAAGGGTCCTGCTGTTGTTGAGAAATTACAAAGCAATATAAATCCTCTTTGCACTTGGTGCTATTAAAGGAGCATATTAAAGATAATGCTGACATCACATAATAATGTAAGAGATCTAAAATATGCTTTGAGCTTAATTTTGCGGTCTTATAAAATTGTGTATCTAATATTAATTGTTTTTTTGTTTGCAAGATTGAACAAAACCCATAGGAACCAAAAAATATAAAATAGAGTTAGGAAAATGCAAAACACCAACAGCCGGATTGGTAACTTTTCTTATCATAATTATGGATTAGAAATGTGCAACAATAAACGTTTGTCACAGATAAAATAAAATAGATTCGACTTTTCAGTTTGTGCATTGAAGAGTACTGTATAAAGCAGTAGTATATAAAATGTTAGGTGATTGGTACAACTCTATGATGTAGCGTTGAGCAAAAAAAATATGGTTATATAAGCTGTTCAGTAGAAAATGATTGTTCCAAGAAGTAAAGTATATAAAGGTACTTATTTACAATCCATATGCAAAGAGAGTAACACATATTAACGAAGATTAATAAGATGTTCATCTATTCGGTAAGATTCCCGAATTATTCTAGTTGGAACACCAACCTGAAGTGCTATCTTCACCTTCTTCTGGTTTTGGTTTAGTGCTACACCATCGAAATCTGTTATTGGTAATCCATATCCATTGATGTATATATTCACTCTTCTAGGAGACATCTCAGTAATTTGGTAGAAGAATCTAATTTCTAAAGGCATTGGTGTTTCAGTATTTGTAAAAGGTATGGTTTCCATTGGTTCGCCAGATAAACAACAAACCCGATTAGACTCTCTTTTGGTTGCCAAAAAGTTAGCATTTAAACTTAGATTTCTTTCCATCCCAGCAACCCGGTCCTCTACTAATCCAATAATATCACTTTCATTTTAAATTATTCTTTCTTGACGATTCATTTTCAAATTGAACTGGTGATTAGAAAAAAGAAAATAAAATGGGAAATTATTACTATTAAGTTATTATCGTATATACACATTGAAGAGATTCCCATTATCAATAAAAAATAGGTATAGTTCGGATCTGCAGCATCATTAGTGCTACAGCAATGTATTATATATAAGAAAACCTATTGACACAATTTTGCTGTTTGAAGGAAAATATTTACAAAATTGGACATGAAAAAGCTTCAGGTTTGTTACGTCTACATAAAATGACTCTTCATGACAATCCTATTTTGGTATATATGAATTATTAAAACCATAATTACTATTACCGATATCTGGATGGAAAGATGTTTACCATACCATAGAACAATAGTTCTAATGTCTGTGATTTGTTTCTACTTCTATTTTTTTTTTTTTTGCTCAGCTGATAACAGAAAACAATAAATTTGCCTTCAGTTACCTGTTTCCCTTCTAGTTTGTTTCAGAGTTACTTTTTATGGTATTACCACTTGTCTATTGTAATTCTCTTTTGATACATCTGTTACAGTATATCGAGTTCCATCTAGTATCTTGCAAAACATGACAAATAAGATCGTGGACGGCGAAACAAAGTCCAAGAAACAAAAACTCAATCATACTCGTAGTATTAACAGTTCTTTTGATAGTGAAGATTCAACTTCTGTTAATGATGTTGGTGATGATGAATTGTTGAAGAGAGTTTATACTGACGAGGAAGATGAGAAAGCTAGAAAGGAATTTTTCTATCAACCTAGTATGAGAGACAGGTTCACAGAAGATCTCCTCTACAGTAAATTTTGCTATGAAACATCCAGAAAACTATCACCCGTCCAGTTCCTCAAAGCACAACCCGACGGAATGCCATGTTGGATTGATTGTCTTGGTGATATTGAGAAGTTAAACGAAGCTCAGACTAAGGTGTTTTTGCGTGGTTACGAAGAAAGCACCGACGGTACATTGAACCAGTTAAAAGAGAGGTTGGCACGCTTGCTCGGTGTTACATCTGGTGATGCGACTAGGGCATTTGGTGAGTTGGATGACGAGGATTATAGTGAGGATGATTCTGGTAATGATGATGAATTGTTGAAGAAAGGTTATACTGACGAGGAAGACGAGAAAGCTAGAAAGGAATTTTTTTATCAACCTAATATGAGAGACAGGTTCATAGAAGATCTCCTCTACAGTAAATTTTGTTATGAAACATCCAGAAAACTATCACCCGTCCAGTTCCTCAAAGCACAACCCGACGGAATGCCATGTTGGATTGATTGTCTTGGTGATATTGAGAAGTTAAACGAAGCTCAGGCTAAGGTGTTTTTGCGTGGTTATGAAGAAAGCACCGACGGTACATTGAACCAGTTAAAAGAAAGGTTGGCACATTTACTAGGTGTTACACATGGTGATGCGACTAGGGCATTTGGTGAGTTGGATGACGAGGATTATAGTGAGGATGATTCTGGTAATGATGATGAATTGTTGAAGAAAGGTTATACTGACGAGGAAGACGAGAAAGCTAGAAAGGAATTTTTTTATCAACCTAGTATGAGAAATAGGTTCAGAGAAGATCTTCTCTATAGTAGGCTTTGCTATGAAACATCCAGAAAACTATCACCCGTCCGGTTCCTCAAAGCACAACCCGACGGAATGCCATGTTGGATTGATTGTCTTGGTGATATTGAGAAGTTAAATGAAGCTCAGGCTAAGGTGTTTTTGCGTGGTTACGAAAAAAGCACCGACGGTACATTGAACCAGTTGAAAGAGAGGTTGGCACTCTTGCTCGGTGTTACATATGGTGATGCGACTAGGGCATTTGGTGAGTTGGATGACGAGGATTATAGTGAGGATGATTCTGGTAATGATGATGAATTGTTGAAGAAAGGTTATACTGACGAGGAAGACGAGAAAGCTAGAAAGGAATTTTTTTATCAACCTAGTATGAGAAATAGGTTCAGAGAAGATCTTCTCTATAGTAGGCTTTGCTATGAAACATCCAGAAAACTATCACCCGTCCGGTTCCTCAAAGCACAACCCGACGGAATGCCATGTTGGATTGATTGTCTTGGTGATATTGAGAAGTTAAATGAAGCTCAGGCTAAGGTGTTTTTGCGTGGTTACGAAAAAAGCACCGACGGTACATTGAACCAGTTGAAAGAGAGGTTGGCACTCTTGCTCGGTGTTACATCTGGTGATGCGACTAGGGCATTTGGTGAGTTGGATGACGAGGATTATAGTGAGGATGATTCTGGTAATGATGATGAATTGTTGAAGAAAGGTTATACTGACGAGGAAGACGAGAAAGCTAGAAAGGAATTTTTTTATCAACCTAGTATGAGAAATAGGTTCAGAGAAGATCTTCTCTATAGTAGGCTTTGCTATGAAACATCCAGAAAACTATCACCCGTCCGGTTCCTCAAAGCACAACCCGACGGAATGCCATGTTGGATTGATTGTCTTGGTGATATTGAGAAGTTAAATGAAGCTCAGGCTAAGGTGTTTTTGCGTGGTTACGAAAAAAGCACCGACGGTACATTGAACCAGTTGAAAGAGAGGTTGGCACTCTTGCTCGGTGTTACAT